>CM076576.1:981432097-981682707 GCA_034641835.2 Pinus albicaulis
GGTAACTCCTCAAAACTGGAATTGTGTATTAGCTGAAGAATGTACATGCTTATATAGATGGGAGGTGAGGCTATTGGGATTCAGCTCCCAATGACTCTTGGCCTTCCTTATTTCTTAATAATAAATAATATACAAAAATACATATGCACACCCATCCATAGGATTAGGTGTCAACATTCCCCCCTTTAATCCGAAGGGATGTTGGTGAGTCCAAGCATCGATCTGAACTTTTCAAACTTTTCTCTTCCAAGTGCTTTGGTGAAGATGTTAGCAGTTTTCTCATTTGTGGAACAATGATGTAGATGGATGGTTTTGGCCTGAACATGATGTCGAATGAGATGGTACTTTGTATTGATGTGCTTTGTTCGATCATGGAACTTTGGGTTCTTGGCCAACTTTATTGCAGAAGTGTTGTCGATCATGAGTGGAGTGGAATACATTTGTTTCATCTGCAAATCTTCCAGGATTTTCCGTAGCCACACAATTTCCTTTGTTGCTTCAGCTGCTGCCACATATTCTGCCTCGGTCGTGGAATCTGCTGGAACTGACTGTTTGCGTGATCTCCATGAGACAGCTCCTGATCCAAGACTCATGGTGTAACCTGTAGTAGATACCCCTGTTTCTTTGTCGCCATCAAAGTCTGAATCAGAGTATCCGGTCAAGTTGAAGTCACCTACCTGTGTATATTTGAGTCCAAAGTCTTGAGTCCCCTTCAAGTACCTTAGTACTCTTTTTGCAGCAGACCAATGTCCTTCACAAGGTTTTTGCATGAACCTTGAGAGGATTCCAACAGCAAATGAGATGTCAGGTCTGGTGGTGGTCATATAGATAAGACTTCCTACAAGCTGTCTATACTTAGTTGCATCCTCAAATTCCTTCCCTTCAACAGATGTGAGCTTCAAGTTTTGTTCCATTGGAGTGCTCAAGGGTTTACAGTCATCCATGCCAAATTTGTTCAAGAGATCTCCAATGTACTTCTTTTGAGAAAGAAATATGAATTTAGGATGTTGAATTACTTCAATACCCAAATAGAAATGAACATGACCCAAATCAGTCATTTCAAAACCTTTCTTCAACTCTTTCTTCATGGATGCAATATAGCTCTCATTGTTTCCTGTTATCAAAAGATCATCTACATATACCACAAGATATACAACTATTTTTCCAACTTTCTTAACAAAAAAAGTTGCATCATCAAGATCAAAATGTTTGAAGTCAAGTTTCAGAAGATGCTCGGTTAACTTCTCATACCAGGCTCGTGGTGCTTGCTTAAGGCCATACAAGGATTTTACAAGTTTGCAAACTTTGTGTTCTTGACCCTTTATCACAAATCCTTCTGGCTGGGACATATAAAATTTCTCCTTTAGATCTCCATTCAAGAAGGCTGTTTTTACATCCATCTGATGAACTTTCCATCCACTCTGAGCTGCTAAGGCAAAGAGAGTCCGGATGGTGGTCCATTTTGCTGTGGGAGCAAAAGTTTCTTCATAATCGACTCCTTCTTTCTGTGCGAGTCCTTTTGCCACAAGCCTGGCCTTGTGCTTGTCAAGTGAGCCATCTGCTTTGTACTTGTTCTTGTAGACCCACTTACAGCCAATTGGTTTCGTTCCCAAAGGTGGATCAACCAGCTTCCAAGTGCCATTCTTTATCAAGGCATCATACTCCTTCTGCATCACTTCTTTCCATTCATCATGAGAAGCGGCTTCTTTGAAGGAAGTTGGTTCATGATCTGTAGACAAACTCAATTCACAGTTATAAGCAATATCCATATCAACAGGAGAATCAGAATTATCTACATCACCTTCAATTTCTTGAGTGGAACTTCTTATTCCTATTTTTCCAACCTCATCGGGATGAACATCCTCCAGTGTCTTTGTCAGCCATTTGGGAGGACCTTTCTGAGATGGCCCCGACTGGTCACTTGACTGAGTTGGGATTGATTCAAGATTCAATCTCCCAATTTTGTCAATCACATCATCCAATGTGTCATCCGTGGTGGTTTCTTCATGTGGGGGAGAGAGTGCTTCAGGATATGATTCCACAGTTTGATTCAATATCGGAATCCCCCCTTCAAGGTGTGGAATCACATTATCAAACTCTTGGAAAGACTTTGCATGTGTGAATCTATCCAGGCGATCAAGTTGCCGCTCAACAACCTTGTCACTCTTGGAAGATTCAAGAAATATGACATCTCTTGCTATCACAAACTTCTTATTTGCTTCATCATAGAGACGATATCCTTTGGAGGTATTGGAGTACCCAAGAAGATACATTTTCTGCTTCTAGCACCAAGTTTGTTCCTTTGACCCTTGGGTATCAAGGCATAACAGGTGGACCCAAAGACCCTGAAATGCTTTATCGAAGGAATGTGGCCATGCCACATTTCAAAAGGAGTTTTGTTTCTAATTGAACTTGAAGGACACCTATTCTTTATGTAAACAGCACATAGAACTGCATCAGCCCAAAACATCAATTTTGCATTCTTGAAAAATAACATGGAGCGGACCATATTTAAAATGGTTCTGTTCATTCTTTCAGCTACATCGTTCTGTTGTGGATTATATGGCACAGTGGTTTGATGTTTGATTCCATGTTGACGAAGATAATTTTCAAATTCATTTGAGGTGTATTCTTTTCCATTATCAGTACGTAGAGAGCCAATATGTGTTTTTGCATCATTTTCAATCCATACATGAAAATTCTTGAAAGTTTGAAAAGCATCAGACTTATTCTTCAGTAAGTAAATCCAACACATCCTGGTGTAGTCATCAATAAATGTCATCATGTATTTGTTTCCATTTGCAGAAGAAATAGGCATAGGGCCACATAAATCTGAATGAATAAGTTCAAGTTTCCTATGTGCTCTTGAGTGTGAATCATGAAATGGCTGTTTGCTATGCTTTCCTAGAATACATGCATCACATTCCTTAGGTTTTCTAGGAATTGTAGGCAGTCCATCAACACCATTTTTCTTCAACAAACGAAGGCTTTCATAATTTAAGTGTCCAAATCTAGCATGCCATAAAAGACTTGATGGAAATGTACCTTCATCATGATGTGAACTGAATGCAAAGTTTTGAGCATGAGCAAATGAACCTTTCAGCTTCAAGAGTCTCCCTTCTTCTATTCCCTCCATGACAAGTGAGTGATCTGATGCTGATCTGACCTCTGCCTTGCCATCAAACAAGTGAACCGAGTGTCCTTGCTGCCGGATTTCGATCAGGGACAGCAAGTTTCTCTTCAACTCCGAGAGGTATAGAACCTCATGTAGGATATGATCAGGAAGACCAGGCAGTTTAAGCCTGACTGTGCCAAGCCCTGATGGCTTGAGTTTGGATTTATATGCGAAATATACTGCTCCATCAACTTTGTCAGTGAAATCTTCAAAAAAATCTTTTCTAAATGTCATGTGACATGTTGCTCCTGAATCTAGCAACCAATCATCTCTCCATGAAGTAAATGAAACATCAAAGAGGTTTTCAGTTACTCCATTGTTACAATGTGCTAGAACATAGTGAGCAGATTCAGGTGCTTTACCTTTGTCTTTGTCATTGGTTTTACCTTTGTCTTTGTCATTGGTTTTACCTTTGTCTTGATTTCTGTGCTGCTCAATTTTGTCCCATGGTGTTCTACATTTGGATGCATCATGTCCATCTCTATTGCACCGTGTGCAATGAAGATTGGATTTGTCAGCTTGTCTGCCCCCCCTTTCTGTGAAGTTCCTTCTTCCTCTTCCTCTTCTGCCACCTCTTCCTCTGGATGAATCTGGAGCATGACTCTTTTCTCTTTGTGCCAAGTATGCAGCCTCTTCGGAAGATGAAGGGACTGTCATCTTCCCAAAATCTTTCTCTCTTTCTGCAAACTTTTGCTCAAGTTTATCAAAGGTGATATGCTCAAAGTTTCCACTTGCTTGCAAAGACTCAAGATAATGTGAGTAAGTCGGATATAATGCTTTCACATATGCTATGAGAGGTATGTCCATTTTTACACCAGTGTTTTCAATGTCATGCATTATAGATCTTACTTTTGAAGCTAAAGCAAGGGGATCATCATTCTTCATTTCAAGACTGAACAGCTTAATCATCAATTGAACATTTTCTAATTCTGAATGTGAGTCATAGAGTTATTTTAGTTTCTTCAAGGCTTCAAAGGCATTTGAGAATGATGAAATATGGCGACTCACCTCTTCACTTACTGAGGCTGCAATCAAGGCATAAGCCTTGCAGTTCTTGTTTTCCCAAATGGCAAGCTCTTTGTCTGAAGTGGGCTTCTCTGGTGGATTTTCTGCTTGTCCTTCACAGATTCCTTTCCACAGCTCATTAAAAATGAGTGTGTTTAATCTTCCGCGACCATTCAAGATAGTTCTCTTTGCCGGAGAGAACTATCCCAACAATTGAGATGAGAGAATGCATTAGACTGCTGGAAAAAATCTTCTGAAGAGGAAACAAATTCTGCTATAACAACTTCGAACTCTTGAAATATTTCAAATAAAGGGGCAAAAACTCTTGCTGGAAAAAATTTTCTGAGTTTAAAAACTCTTTCTGGAAACTAAATCTGCTCAAAAAACTTTTGCTGAAGACTGAATTTAAAAAACACTCTTTGCTATAAACTGATTCTGCATAAAAACCTGAAGCGTGTATCTTTTCTCTCTGTGCCAAGTAGGCAGCCTCTTTAGAAGATGAAGGGACTGTCATCTTCTTTTGAAGGAGGAGAGAAAAAAACTCTGCTGGAAAATTTCTCTTGAAGGAGAGAAAACAAAAAATCTTTGCTGGAAAATGTACTCAGATTAAAAGGACAGAAACTCTTTTGCTGGAAAATAATTCTGCTCAAAAACTCTGAAGACTGAATTTAAATGGACAAAAAGTACTCTTTGCTATAAACTGATTCTGCATAAAAAAAAATGTATTTTTTTTTTGTTTGTTTGTTTGGGGAATAGAAAAGTCGATATGGAATGAGGAATACGGAATGTGAATGGAAGTATTATGGTATGGAGGCGGTATGGGATATAATGAATGGTGGTATTATGAAAGGCGGAGTGGTATATATGGGCGGAAATGGTATAGAATATGGTGACAGCGCTGTATGGACAGACCTCCAACTTATATAACACAGATATCAACGTATTAAATACACTGCAAGGTATTAACAACGTAACGTATTAATAATGCAAAGTATGGTGTTGGACTTAAACGATGGAATGTGGTATTGTAATACAGTGGCAACGTGGTATTGTTATAGTCGACCAACAGCGTTGTATCGTTTGAGCAGTCAACGGAGGGGCGGAATTACAATGAACAAAACGATGTATTATAAAGAAGACAATGTATTAATATGACTGACAATGAACAAAACGCTGTATTATAAAGCAGACTGTTGTAATATACAGTGTTTATATACAATGTAATACAGAGCGTTTAAATACCATGCGTGGGCGGTGTAACATATATACAGCATGTAAACTATTATGAAACAGCGCAGATGGTAGCGTATAACAAACAGCGTTATAACGGAATATATGAATTGACTGGCGTAGGTATTGAGGGGCATATAATGGACAACGCATCGCACCACAGCGTTTTATATACATTAACAGCGTTGGATTATAAACCAGACACACGTTGTAATATAAAACCAGCGTTTAAATGGAGGCGTGCCATGTTCTGTAATGACAGCGTTTGCGTTAATACAATGTAATGACAACGTTATATGTAGTGGAGAGCCGAGGGGCGGAAATGAAAACGGACTGTGTATGGTATATGCGTTATGACAGTGGTAATATGTATGGTGAGGAATTGATAGACAGCGCGTTATATTGGAGGCAACGTTGTGTTGAGGCAATGTGAAATCAACGCTGTGTTTGTAATGTGCAGACAGTGGTAAAATGGAATGGGGCGTATTTTATGCAGGACAGGCAGCGTTGAATGCAGCGTAGGGAAGAGGGAATGAGTGTAATGAGTTGGGAATATATGCAGTGTGCGCTAAAATGAGGGAGAGGGCATAGGGTAGGTAAGGCGTTGGGAGATGAGTGAGGGCGCAGGGAGAATGGAGGAGGGAGGTGAATGAATGGAGAGGAGCGCAGGGATGAATGGAGAGGAGGAGGCCCAAAAGGGCGTTACAAAAATTTGAACTTGAATCTGCAGAAAGACAGGGTTGCAGGACTGCTGGAGTGGCAGAGCCTGCAATTTGCAGATTGACAGAGCCTGCAGTCTGCAGGAGCTGGAGCTGCAAATGTCAGTGCTAAATAGGGAAAAAAAAATGCAGAATAACAATGTAGCAATTAATGAGCAGCAAAAAACATTAAAAAATATTGACTGAGCAAAGGATAGGGAGTTACACCACAGGGCAGAAATGCCAATTGTGGGGCTGGCTCTGATACCATGTCAAACCAGGAGGTAACTCCTCAAAACTAGAATGTGTATTAGCTAAAGAATGTACATGCTTATATAGATGGGAAGTGAGGCTATTGGGATTCATCTCCCAATGACTCTTGGCCTTCCTTATTTCCTAATAATAAATAATATACAAAAATACATATGCACACCCATCCATAGGATTAGGTGTCAACAGCCTCTTAAAAAATAAGTTGAAACCACTCACTTTGTTTCCCCATCTTGCTCAAAATAAGGTTCAATGAATGTACAACACAAGGGGTCCAAAAGATGTGTTGATATTTGCCTTCAATAATTAAGCCTACTACTCTACACACCGTTGCATTGTCAGTTATTACCTAGACAACAAACAGGTCATGCTCATGGCCTCAAACACAAATTTGGCATGAATCAAACAAAAATAAGGTTACATAGGTTAAGAAGGGGGCGGGCCTTTAACGCTAACCTTTACCAACTTTTCTTGGTCACAAAAAAGTTAAAAAAAAAGTGACTCTTGTTCCCGGCCTTTACCTTTTGGGGGTGGATCCATTTCCAGATGGGGGGTGGGCCCTCAATGTTGAGCTTTCCCGACTTTTCATGGTGAGAAAAAAGTTAAAAAATGTGACTCCCGTTCCCAACCTTTATCTTTTGCAAGTGGATGGATCCATGTCTGTATTTTCGGAAACAGATCCAAAAAAAATTACAACATTTTGAAACGTTTCTAAATCCGGGTTTGGAATTTCCAAAAACTTGAAACGGCTCATAAATGTTTCGACAACATTTCGTAGGTGAATTGTACCTGCTTTGGTTTTGGAAACGTGAAACGACGTTTCTGGCAATCGCTGAAGACCTAAGAAACCAGATTCGTAGGGTGGGGTCCACGAGTCCCGAATCCGTCGTATCGGATACGATACGTATGGATTCATACCCATTTCACAGGATTTTATCGTGTCCGTACAGGACACGTCAAATCCTGATCGTGTCTTGTACGGACATGATCGAATCCCATACAGCCGGATTTGACCAGTGAAAAAGTGCGATGTTGAGTTATAATAGTCCGATTTCTCTCATTATTTCTCACAGCTATTTGTTTGTGAAGTGAGCAAGGAACAAGGGTTAGCAAGGAGAAAGGGAGTTTTTTCAAAGAGATTCGAGCATCCGGTAAGTGCACTATCCCTCTATGTTTTTGCATTTAGTTTGCTGTTAGTGTTTGCATGTGCATATGTTTTATATATTTCGTCATTTTTGTTTATTTTTTACATTATTCATGGCTCAATCAAGGGCAACAAGAAAGGGGCAAAGAAAGGGGAAGAATGTCCCCATTGGAGATGCCCCTCATGTCCCTGTTTCATCAAGGTCTGCAAGTATTCCATCTATTGGAAGTGGGGCTGCAACATTAGCTTCAAATGTGCAGGGAAAACAAACTCATGACCCCAAATACCCATTGTGGAAATATGTGACAAGAGAGGCAGGGCCAGGCAGCAAGGCAAAGGGAGGAGGCAATTGTTCATGGAAATGCAATTTTTGCAACTCCCATTTCACTTGCACATATTTCCATGTGAAAGCTCATTTGTTGGCTTTGCCAGGTTGTGGCATTGCAGCTTGTTTAGCAATTGAATCGGCACAGAGGAAGGAATTGGAGAAAGAGTAATTTGTTGGTGTGGCAACTGTGGCATCAAAATCAAAACAAAACAAGAATGATGACCCCCTTCCATTCTTAAGGAAAAGAAGCAACAAATTCCCTTTTGAGAGTTTTAGTAGGGGACAATCAGCAAAGAGAAAGGCAACTGCAGTTGGTCTAATGGACAAATTTTTCAAATAGAGAAGAGGGAAGAGCTTGATCTCACCATTGCATTTTTTTTCTATCAGAACTTCATACCTTTAATGTTGCATGATCACCTCTATTTATTGAGATGTGTCGAGCTCTTAGTCATGAGGCTCCATCAAGGTATGTGCCTCCTGGGTCGGAGAAGCTCAGAACCACATTGTTGACAAAGGCAAAGAAAGAGGTGGACAAAATGCTTGAGCCTATTATATCAACATGGCCAACATCTGGGGTTAGCATTGTTTTTTATGGATGGACAGATCCAACATGCCACCCACTCATCAACTTCATGGTGACATCCTTGAATGGTCCAGTTTTCTTGAAATCAGTGGATGCACTTGGATGGTACAACGATGCACAATATATGGGTGAGTTATTTATAAAAATTATTGAAGATGTAGGTGTCAATTCTTGTGTGCAAATCATTGCAGATAATGCACCTATTTGCAAGGTTGTTGGCATGATTGTGGAAGCAAAATATCCACAAATATTTTGGACACCTTGCATTGTCCATTCATTGAACTTGGCACTGAAATCTATTGCCTCTGATGTGCTTTGGATTGGAGCCATTATTGAGGATGCACGGCATATCCGCAACTTTGTACAAAACCATACAAATGCCCTCACTATTTACAAGGAGTACACCAATCTATCATTATTGAATATTGCGGATTCACAGTTTGCCTCTTCATTCATCATGTTGAAGAGGTTGAGGGAGGTCAAGACCGCTCTTGGGGCAATGGTTATTTCAGATTTTTGGTCTTCTTGGAGAAAGATGGATCAAGCGGCTTCAAAGAAAGTGAAGGACACAGCGTTGGATGATATCTGGTGGGAGAAGGTAGATCTAGTTATTCAAATCATGGAGCCTGTCATTTCCTTGCTTCGATTTGCAGATACAGACCAACCCATCCTAGGAGTGGTT
This sequence comes from Pinus albicaulis, assembly GCA_034641835.2. Taxonomy (NCBI): domain Eukaryota; kingdom Viridiplantae; phylum Streptophyta; class Pinopsida; order Pinales; family Pinaceae; genus Pinus; species Pinus albicaulis. The sequence goes on from CM076576.1 coordinate 981,441,213, forward strand.
TATGAGGGATGGGATTCCATGATTGAGTTTGTGAGGACCATTGTTTTATAGAGCCAGTGCCCAGAGTATGAGACATCACCAAAGGCCTTCTTCACCAGCATACAGGATATTCTTGTCAGCAGATGGGACAAGAATTGCACACCTTTACATTGTTTGGCTCACTCCTTGAACCCAAAATACTACAACCATGAGGGGTTGAATGGTGGACCTTCCCGCAAACCCCCTCCTCACATGGATGGTGAAATCTCACAGGGGAGGAAAGATGCATTCAGGAGGATTTTTCAGGAGAGGGCATCCCTTGATGAGGTGGAGGATGCCTTTGCAAAGTTTTCCACTGGCACTGGGCGATTTGCAAGCTATGTGATTCGAGACAGGGGGCTAAGAAGCCCTATTCTTGGTGGGCAACTCATGGGGCAACAAGCCCTCCTCTACAACAGTTAGCCATGAGGCTCCTCTCTCAGTTGACTTCATCCTCTTGTTGCCAGAGGAATTGGAGCACATATGGGAATTTGTATAGTGTGAAAAAGAGCAAGGTTGAGCAGTCCAAGGCAGAGACAATGGTGTATGTGCACACCAACCTTCGTCTCATCTACATGCAGAGGGAGGATTGGTTGAAGGGAAAGACAAAGATGTGGGATGTCTTTCCTGATGATATGGGTTTGGACAGCAGTGTTGAGTTGGCATTGGCCAACTTGGATCTCAATGCGCCAGTGCTAGAGCCTGTCACATTTGATGATGCCGATACAGTAGAGGCGTCATCCTCCACACCCACAGATGCAGAGATGACAAAGGAGGAGGATGCAGCAGAGGAGAGCAGTGGTGAGCATGATGATCAAGATGAGGATAGTGATGTTGATTATGATGATGAGGATTGATGACTCATTGACTTTGACTCATTGAGGCTTCGGGCTTGTAGTCTTGTAGACTGTAGTTGTTTTGTATTTTCTATTTCTATTTTCCATTGGCAGTGTACTTACATAACACATTTTGATTCTGATGACTTAATGAGAAAAAAAACTACAGTATCTTACTATCTTGTCTTTCTGAGTAAATTTGTAAATTGTAATATGTATGATTGACAATTTGACAATTGTATGATGTATCAATGTATCAATGTATCATGTATGAGTATCTAAGATCTTAAATTTATGTTTGAATCAATGAATTTGTATGAATTTGTGTAAAAAATATCTAATTTTTAATATATATATATATATATATATATATATATATTTTTGATAAAATTAAAATATAACATATCCAGACGTGTCCTGTTCCGGGGGTCACTGTGTCCCGAATCCGATTCTCGAATCCCCATATCCATCGAATCTCGAATCCCCATGTCAGGTGACTTAGCTGAAGACATTTCCGATAACTTAGCATTATATCAATCTTTAAATGAGCATGACAATCGATATAGGCACATTGCCTTTAAGAACTAACAATAAGTCCTAGCCACTAATATTACATTCTTCCTGATCAATAGTGTAAGAGACAAGACGGCCAAACAACCATCAAATTAGTACTTGCCAAAGGCATACATGCTAGTTTCCCTAAGCTGCCATAAGACCATCCATGTGATCTGTATTGGGATGTTACACCCATGGAGATTTATGATTTTTCTTATTTGATGGATGGACCGTTTAAAACAGCATACTTAAGTTACAAAGAAACAGGGTGTTATAAGTCAATAATGGCACTAGCAAGTAAATTAGTATGATGACTCAATCATTGGAAATGATGAGGACCAAAGCATTAAACATTGTCAATAAAGAAGATATATGCATGAGACCATAGTTATTAAAACCAGAACCGGTGACCGGACTGGTGGACCTAATGAATCGGGTTTTTAACCGGGAGCGGTCAGATCTCAATGAACCGGTTTTAAAAAAAAATACTTTAAATAATTATTTTTTAATAAAAAAAACTACTTTTAAGATTTGCAACCATGATTCCAAGCCAATAGAGACAAAATATGCAAATTTTGCTCATTTATATACCATGCAAAGGTGAATATATCAAAATGGCACCGAGTGCAATACATATCATCGAAAAATACATAAGCAATGAGGCTCCAAATGGCCCATAAAGTCCAAAAACAATGCTACAAGCTATGAGGCCATTGGCCTAATACAAGACTACATATTAGTGATCAACATTATGATCACTCCTCATCATGATCAAAATCATCACCACTACTAGACAAGGGATCATCAACATGAGCTACATAAATAATATGGCTTAGAGTTTGAGACTCCTAAAACTTCTCTACAACTTTAGTAGTAGTATTAGTAGTAGCAAAAATAGACATCAAAACTACAAATCACTTAGCAACATGGTCTCTCATGAAACTCATCATTGATTCATCGCTACTAGAAATGGGATCATCAACAAGAGATACATAAACATCATCTAGCTCAAAGTCTTCAGACTTTGATTGCTCAACCTTATAACATGATAGAAATTGAAAAAGTTTAACATGCCTAACCAGTGATTTTGGTTTGAGTGAAGGGTTCATCTCCTCAACCTTAAAATGCAGTAGAAAAAGATTAGCATGCCTAACTAGTTGTTTTCCTTTGAGTGAAGGGTACATTCTTGTTAAGGCCACGGTAGGGGAGTTCAACAATCAATACCACCAACATCAACAAAGTTCAACAATCAATGCCACCAACATCAAGGTTCTTAAATGACTTCATGCTCTCGATCAAATGCCAATCTCATACCCTTACACATGATAGAAACAAATGGAAACATTGCAAACCCCCAAACCATGAAACCCTGAAAACCATTAAGTCTGCTGAATTTTGAGTGAGATCTAAAATTCTAGTTTCTCCATATGAAATCCAATGAGGACGAAACGACTTTTAAACATCCCGAGTCATTTCATGGTAATGTTAAAAATTCAAGTAAAAGGATGACATCCTTTTACTTTAAGAATTTAACATTACCATTAATTGCCAAGAGGATGTGTCAGGAAAATGAGAGGGTAGGCAAAGTCAAGTGAAGCCCCCCTTGCCCTCCTGAAATGGTAGCACAAACTTGAGCATGGGACACCTAACCGGCCGGTTAGGTACGGAACCGGCCGGTTAATGGTAATGTTAAAAATTTAAGTAAAAGGATGACATCCTTTTACTTTAAGAATTTAACATTACCATTAATTGCCAAGAAGATGTGTCAGGAAAATGAGAGGGTAGGCAAAGTCAAGTGAAGCCCCCCTTGCCCTCCTGAAATGGTAGCACAAACTTGAGCATGGGACACCTAACCGGCCAGTTAGGTACGGAACCGGCCGGTTTATGCATTAACCGGCCAGTTCAATACCTAACCGGCCGGTTAGGTCCGGTTAACCGGCCATTTTAGGTGAGAGGCCTCCCTTAACCCAGTTGCTTGAGAGGTTTATACCGGCGCCTTAGCTGACCGGCCGGTTTTGATAACTATGCATGAGACACATGAGCAGCCAAACCAATGCCATATATAAACTACATTCTTCATCATAATTACACCTTTAAACGGGTATATTCAGCATAGCAATATAATAAACAAGATGAGGAAAGCTAAAAGTATAAAGCATCAAACTAAATAAAAAGAAATCAGCAGTAAGCAGTTTCAGTGTAATTTCCTCAATACACAACTTCTATGATCTAGCACACTGGTAAAAAGGTTTAGTCTTTAGAAAGAAGAATAGCCTTGTCTCACATAACAATTAAGCCATAACAGGATTAAAAGAGATTAGTAGGAAATACATCTTGAGTAATCCTTCTCAATTTGTTGGTGTTTTTCTTCTTGGACAAGAATTGACTTTTTCCTTTCAGCATATTCTACAGGAAATCTTTGCTCCAAGAACTGGTCCAACTTCAAACAAACAGATGGTTGATCTTCAGGGTGTATCCATTGACAAACTTGGCAGTTAAGAGTTCTCTCTTCAGAGAACTTAATGCACGATTGACAAAACACTGTACAAAACAAAATTATTAGTGTAAAAATTAAAGCATTCTGACTTGAGCACTAGATAAGTGATACAATGTGCTCCTTCACAATCAACCAAAAAATAAGCATTTACTAAATATAATCATATTGGAGAATCTTACCATGGCCACAATTCAGGACTACAGGATGATACAGTAACCTTTTGCAGCAGAAACAAAAAACGTCATCCACTGTAACTTTATTACATGAAATAAGACTTGGTGTATTTGCCTGATCTTTTATTGTATTGGAAGCCACACCTCCTGGGCCATCATTTGCTTCAAGATTGTTAATGATCACTGATGTTTCAACATCAACTGATTCACACTGATGACATGGAGAAGATTTATGCATTGACTCAGTTCCCTTCCTAATAGCGCCAGATGAGAAAATACTGTCCATGCTTTTTGTTGCAATGCTTGATTGTGAAAGTGAATTTTCTTGTGAATATTTCCTTTCAGGAAAATTTGCAGTAGTTTCTAAGCCTTTCAACTTTGAACCATACATGATTTCAGCAGTTTGAGGATCATCAAGTTGGGGAGAGAATATTTTCATTTCTCTCTCTTCTTCTACATGAAGAAAGGCAGAATATAACATCAAAAAGAAGAACCTATTGCAAAAACTACCCGAAATGGCAATATTCTAATGACAAAATATAACAATTATGTCAATAATTTCATCAGAAAACAAACAGCATTCATAAATTGGCAACTTCATTGAAATGTGTAATTAGATATCAAAAATCATATCATATTAAGATCAAAAACTACCCAAGCAGAAATGAAGAGAACTATCATCCCAACCAAACTTTATCATTGACAAGGATGCCCTCAGGTAGATTTTCTCTTCTAGTTCAATCACGATGGATATAAGCAACTACGACAAGCATGCATGTTCATTTCGCCAACAGGGAGTATGCTATGGTGGGATAAGGCAATCGACTACAGAACTTAACTGCATAATGCTGGAAAGGAAGTACAAACAATTTCTTAACAGGCTAGTCATTAACTTTTAAGCCTTTAACAGCTTCTTTACAAGCTAGTCATTAACTTTTAAGCCTTTAACAAGTAGGGCTTTTTGGATAGTTTAAGATTTTGTATTAGCCTTGAGTGGAGGCTATGGTATGTACTTGTACTTCATCTTGAACATATATATGACGTTTCCAATAGTCCACAGTTTTCAGATTTGAATTTCACTATATATTTTCTTTATAATTTGCTATTTACAACCATTTGTCTTGCTGATTGGACATAAGTAAAAGGGCGAACAGTTAAGTGATTTGATATCCAAGGAAGAATATAAGCGGCTGATTTTACTGCTGTTATACTGCTGTAAAAGTGCATTTTCAGATCTGACTATTGGCTGATAATTTACCTTAAAATAGGCTGAAATTGGTATCTTTTCTCCTTGAACTGCCAAGAAATTTGGGACTATTTGAGGTGAAATATTGTGATTTTTCTGCTATTTTTTTATACTATAATTTACATCAGTCCTAAAGACCAAAATTTTTAGGGCTAAGATCCAGGAAACCTTTTAAGAAGGTGGAATTTCAGTTGGACACTAATTGCCCAAGTGCCTGAAATTTCATATGGTATTAGAGCTTGCTATATTTGAGATCACTCTCTAGTAACTTGTAAGAGGGAGTTTGAATTTTGGATGTAGTTTACATGAGAAATGCACTTGACCTAGTTAAGGTTGTTGGGTGTGAAATCTTAGGTTGCTCGAGTGAAGCACCTTCACCCATGGAAGGATTGTTTCTTCTTCATATTGCAAATTTTCCAAGATAGTTATAGCAGTGGTCTCCTCTTTATCTTTTAACACCTAGTCTAGTGTTGGATAGGATGTAGATAGTGAAGCATTGAGATTCGAGACATCTGACATATGATAGACCTTTATTAGTAGAATCCAAAAGCAAAAAAGGAAGCATGATCATGGATCTTGGTGACTATGCCACTTATCTTGTGAAAGGAGTTGGCTCTAATACATTCTTTGGGTTGATTTTCATTGGTCATTGGGATTGGCATCCTCTATTCCCATCTTTGAGCCAAGGCCCAAATTTTTTCCCTAAGAGGTTGATCTAGCTGTAATGTCCCCAATTTTCCTAAGCCACTTAGGAACTATTATACTTTTTGACAATTTTGAAATTAGCAATAATTTTTGGTATTTTGACTTAGGAGAAGGAGAAAATTGAATTTTTTGTGGAAGGTGGGCACCACCAAGGGAGAGAGGGCCAACAATTATAAATAGAGCTTGAAGGCCTCCATTTGGTATATTTGATCATTTGACACTTTAATAGTAGTTCCCTCGAGCTACTTAGCCAAGTCAACCGTGTTGTTCAGCACAAGGAATTTCCGAGTGGGAATTCCACCCTCATTTTGAAGAACTTCGAGTGTCTCCCTAGCGAGGCAATTTGGGGAGATCAACTCAGAGTTTCCATTGGGCATAATTGCATGTTACTTCAATCGGTACATGTTCCTTCCAGGGCATAGAGGTGGCTCGAATTGATTGTGGGGAGATCAGTTATAGAGGAGCAAAACATAGGAGGATTTGCAGGTATTTTCCCTTATTTTAGCCGAAGATATTTGTGGTGATTAGTAGGGCTAAGTTTGAGGGAATTCTTTCAGTCAAAATTCTACATTTCTGGAAGTGCGCAGGAATTGGAGGAATAGAGGTTGAGTAGTGATAAGGGTCGGAGACTGGAGGTATTCCTCAAGGGAGAATTTAGCCAAATCTAGAGATCAGCAGGATTTTAATAATTCAGCAATGTCACCAATTTTGTCACCGTTTTCTAGCCATTCTAGCCAAATTGGACAATTTGCACTTATTGGGGGTCACCGAGGGTCGGTGGATTCAGCCCAAACCCTTTCTGAGTTTATGTGGGTTTATTGAGAGGAGTCTCTGGCTAATTTTATAGATTTTTTTGGGTGATATTCAGGCCTAAAATCCTCATTCTTATAACAGAGAGAATTGCTAATTAGCTAGGGAATTTGCATCATTTTGTGGGTTCGATTTTTGCTTGGAGATAGGCCAAACCTTTTCTGGGTATTTTCGGGTTTGAGGAGAGGAGCTCACAACTACAATTTCAGAGCATTCCATGCATTATTTTGAGCAGAACTTCCAATTCCATTTGGCAGTTCATAGGAGATTTTCTGGGTAGAGCGTATTATCAGTTTGGAGCCATTTCAGCAGTTGGGTCAAAAAGATTTCACCTGGGATTTGCATAGCTTGCTTGGCAAGCCCAGGTTCCATTGTTCTCTCATTTTGTACTCATATTTCCCCATATTAATAAAATGACTCATATATTCTTTGCATATCTACTGGTGTTCTAATTTGGTTGCTTGATTTTATATTTTGCTTGCTGTTCCTAGTTCATTGCTCTATATTCACTGTTAATTCCCAATTAGGAATATTATAGTGGTATCAGAGCCATGATCTTAGCTAGTTGTGGGGTAGCCAACTAGATAATGGGAGATTTAGGCATGTATGCACAGTGACGGATCAAACCATACACAACCCATGGCTCAAGGAAGATTCAGTATGCAGGAATTTTGGGTTGCAATTCCCTGGAATGATGAGAGGTTGGGCCAGTTGAGGAAGGTGATAGACCAAATCCATCATCACCCTTACAACAGAGACACTAGAGGTACATAGGTCGTGGGGGCACAACCATCTATACCATGTGGGGAGAGTCAAGACAATCAGGGCACCACATCTCCTCAAAAGGAGCAGACAGGACAAGGATCATTTGATGGTGAGACCAAGGGGCACTATTGTTGGTGGACAACTAGCTTTAGATATCAGGAGCATGAGGTTGAGGGCACATAGGATTGTGGGGAGCACGTTGTTACACAGTGATTTGTCACCGTCCCTGCAATCCCCCGTCCCGCACATTGGAGGGCCTTTTTCAGTGACTTGTGAGCAGTGACATGACCTGAAACCACTTTCATGGCATTTCCCCTTATAAGGACAATCATTCCTCTGAAGAAAGTTTCCTTTGAAAAACCCTAAAAACTGATCTTTTGGCCTTGGCGCGACTAGCCAATTTAGCCCTCGCACCAATGGGGAAAATCCACCAAAGAGGGCGCGCCAACTGGCGCTCTGTCCCAGTGTCTCGCTTGCGCCAAGCTTAATAAGGATTGTTTTTTAAAAATAAATGGCAAAAGTTTGATTCCAACAAACTCCTGAACGAGTCTCTAAAATGAGTTGGGAGGTTTGGCTCCAGATCTCCATGTATGGGAGGTGGTTTTCCACCTATCATGGAAGCTTCCTTGAGGATAGGGCCAATCCCATGATTATAGGGATCCCAACTCCCATTCCACCATCTATATAAGCTTGCCATTTTCCTTTAGCAAGCTAGTCCTAGTAGTCTTAGTTCTGATAACACTACAGAAGAGCTGAACTTGTAGCAAGGAGACTATCGCCAGACAGCTTTCGAGAACCAAGTCGAAGAGAGAGAGCTTTGTCCCATTCCCGACAAGCTTCATTAAGACGTGCTCCGCTGTCAACCCCGCCGAAGGAAGATCCAGCGTCAGAGCTTTGGGTTGTATCTTTACTTCGTTATTTTAATGATAAGCGACTTTGATTATGGTTTCATTCATGTGTCTTTGTCTTTGATGCAATGAATTACATCCTCTCTGACTGATGTATAGTTACAAGATTTAGATTCTATGTTGTGTATCGTTGTGTTTCTTCGCATGTGTGCAGGTGTTCGGACGTGTTAAGCGAAAGGATCGTGATCTGCCAAAGCGGAGGACGGGAAGCGTCATCCTTTCTTCGACGACCATTGCGTAGGACCTGAGGTAGGCAACTCATTAAGTTTTGTCGGTTTTGTAACTAGAGACCTGCATCATTGCGTGACTGATTGTTGCTAGACCTGATCTGGACTAGTAGGGATCGCCTCTATCCGCAGAGGGGATTTACCTCTCCAACAAACTGGCAACTCCGCTGGGGAATTGATTGGAGTTTGTCTTGTCTCTTTCGGTTGCTTTTGGCTTTTGTCTCCTTGATCTGCTCTTCTGGTTTATCTCCTTCTGGTGTCAAACCTCTGTTCAGCCCCCACCATACCTGATCTACTATCTGTTCGCTCTTTTTTCATTTCTGTCCATAGTAAACTCGATTGGCGCGCTTTTTAGCCTGATAGTCGCGTCAATTGGCGCTTGTTGCTAGTTAGGCCCCCGCGCCAACCCTGTTTTGGCGCAAGATACAGCCAAACAGTTGCGCCAACCCTGTTTGGTGCTAGGCTTTGCTTGTTTTTGAGCCCTCTGAGTTTGATTTTTGGTTTTGGTGTTGTTGTTCCGACTGTCTGAGTGCCTTGAAGTCCTTGTTGACTGTGTTTGACCTCTATCCTCCGGTTGTTTGCCCTCTACCATCAGTTTTACATTCTAGCCCTAGGGCATCTAGGTGTTATTGTGTGCTGAGCCTCCCGTGGGAGTTTTTGGTTTTCGCTTGTTCAGTCAACTTCGTTTTCACTTCCTTGCATTCATTTGGTTGGTTTTCATTATAGTATTGCGTTGTTTGAGTGATTGTGCTCTTTTTCATTCAAGTTTCGCTTTGTCTCATTTCGAACCTAGATCACACGGTTTGTATGAGTCTTTTGAGATTCTTCTTTGATTTGAGGAATTTCTCTATCAGTCTAAGTTCTAATTGTGTGTTTTGCATTGAGTGAACTTGCTTGTTTCAACTCTTTCGCTATCATTCCTCGAATTGGTCCCTTCATTAGTTTTTCATTTCGTTTGGTGCATTTTGCTCTAAAACATTGAAAATACAAAAACAAATCTCTTTGTTTTTTTAATTAGTTAGTGAAAATTGAAAGATTTTCTGCATTATTAGTGTTATATAACTCTAAAAGGAAAAAAATTTAGCTTCATTAGCGTGCATTAGAGACAGTAGTGGATGTTTTCTGATCATTTTTTTGTTGTTTGAAAAGCTCTCAACCTTCTTGTAGTTAGCTCTTCATCGAACGAAGTGATATATTGCGGCATGTAATGTGCATTTAGAGGATTTTTGAGACATAACATTCAGTAGGGCCTGAAATTGAAACATAATTGAAGATCAACTCTAAAATTTATTCAATTTACCTTAAGGCAACATTGAAACATTAACGAAATATCTAGAAGTCTAGGCTAGTGATGTGTTCCGGCGTCGTTAAACCTAGTAGCTGTCGTTCGCCTTTTGGCTTTAAACAGCGCTAGTACGGACTTGTGCTCCCCGTACCGCCGCGTATATAAATGGAGACCCCACTAGGTTGATATGCTTTATCCGTAGGAAGCCGACTCTGCCGCCTTATACCCGTGATACACCGGACACAGCATTCGGGGAGATTACCTGCACGTACGTCAAGTCCTTGGTTGATTTCTTTTTCATTTTGTAACCAAGGTGTATATGGCAGTTCACAGATATCTGGTACACCCATCTGCCTAGATTACTAGAGTAGTCATTTCGATCTTTTCTGACTCATTAAATTTGAAAGGATCATCAAGCGCTTGTCCTTTCACGCTTGTTTCCAAATTGAAAGAGATAGAGTCATCTTTTACCTGTTTCTAGATTCTTAAAACATGAAACAGTAAAATTTTCAAGTTTCAATGTGGTAAAATTAATCACCTACGATCACACACCCTTTTAGAAACTGTTTTTCGGCCATTTGATTGTTTGCCTTGGTTTTTGCCCATGTGTCTTTGTTTTGATCTCTCCCTCTTCAAACACCGATATTGACTCATGAGGTTCTTTCGGAGGGAAATCTGAGTAACATCACACAAACCATGCCTATCGATATCTCCGTCAAACCGGGGATCATCGAGAACATTCACATGGGAGTTACTTGTTCTCCTGAAGAGATACAAGTATATACAAAAAAAATTCGCGAATTCCGAGATGTTTTCGCATGGTCCTATGAAGAGATGACTGGGATTGATCCCAGTATAGTCGTGAATGAAATTCCTAACTACCCAGGTGCGAAGCCCATGCATCAGCGTCTACACCCAGTGCATCCCCGAAAAGCCGCAGCTATAAAGGCAGAAGTTGAAAAACTTCTTAACGCAGGCTTCATATATCCAATTCCCCTCACAGAATGGGTTTCTAATATTGTCCCTGTAGATAAGAAGCAGGGCACCATACGGGTCTGTGTTGACTACCGAGACATCAATCGGGCCTGTCCAAAGGACAACTATCCCACTCCCTTTATAGATCAAATCATCGATGACTGCGCGGGGAGTGAGATCTATTCCCTTATGGACGGCTTCTCAGGTTACAATCAAATTAATATTTTACTCGCTGATCAACATAAGAACGCCTTTATCTGTCCGTGGGGCATTTTCGCTTACAAGAAGCTTCCGTTCGGCTTGAAAAACGTTGGGGCCACCTTTCAGCGTGCTATGTCCTATGCTTTTCATGACATACGCCACATTATCCAGCCGTATCTGGACAATTTGCCAGCTCATTCAGCTCAGCGTGAGGACCATCCTGAACACCTCCGCCAGATTTTCCTCCGCTGTAGATATTATAATATTAGGCTCAATCCTCATAAGTGCGTTTTCTGCGTGGATTCTGGCCGTCTTTTGGGATTCATCGTCTCCAAAGACAGAATTTGCCTTGACCCCCTCAAGGTTGAGGCTATCGTTAATCTCCCATCCCCATCCTCGTTACATCAACTACAGAGTCTTCAGGGAAAAGCAAACTTCTTACGTCGCTTTATTCCGAACTATGCAGAAGTGGCCAAGGGGTTTACACGACTTTTGAAACAGGACGTTCCCTTTCATTGGGACGAGATTGCCCAACAATCCTTCGATAAACTTAAAACGTTGCTCGTCAACGCTCCGTTAATACGTCCTCCCAACTATCATCGTGATTTTACCCTTTATCTGGCCGCTGTGTTTAGCACACTTGCTATGGTTCTAGTTCAGGATGATGACGACGGAAATGAGCATGTAGTTTACTATCTGTCTCGGAATCTTCTCGACACTAAAACACGATATGCTCACGTCGAGAAGTTGGCACTCGCCGCGGTCTAGGCCGTTCAGCGGTTCCGCCATTACATCCTATTGCGTACGGTAACCGTGATTTCCGACTGCAACTCCATGACGTACATCATGTCTCAACAATTGTCGAGGGGCATGTACACCTCGAATTGAGTCATCATGCTGGGGAAATCATCTTCTCTATCTCCCCCCTCCAACTACATCTCTCTTTCCCTCCATCTTTTCAAGCATAGTTTGCGTTTGAGCTTTTAAGTTTGTGTAAAAATAAAAGGTGTGGTGTGGTGTGCTTTGTAAGTGTTTTTCTGCTGATTGGGTCTTCTTGATTGTGCAGATGTCTGTTCCTCCTTTTGTCGGTTTCGCGAATGGTGCCTCCCGCAGTACCAGGAATCTGTCCTCGGCAGCTTGGATAATCTATAATCCTGCTGGTGAGTTAGTTAATTTACAAGGTGTTTGTCTAGGGCCTGCTACAAATAATGTTGCGGAATATAGTGTTGTTTTGGAATTATTGAACGAGGTCGTTAACCTCGGTATTCGTGCATTACTTATATATCTGGACTCACAGCTTGTAGTGTTACAACTTAATGGTCATTATTCAGTTAGAAACCCATCCATTTTACGACTGTATCTACGTATTCGTTTACTGGAAAGAAATTTTGATTACATTACATATCAGCATATACCCAGACATATGAATGCGTTAACAGATGCAGTATCGAACATGGTTTTAGATAGGCATTTACGCAACTTGTAAAAAACATCATCATATGTAAAAAGATCCATCCCGAAATATATATATATATATATATATATGTCGAAATGTTTGCAGTTTGTGTGCATCACATAAAATCCAAAAATATACATGTTTGTTTTAATAATAGCCAGAGACAACATGTCTCTCAAAAATGTGCAAAAGAAAAGCCTAGATGACTAATCAACATGGTGCTCATGGTAGCATGTTACTGCCCGCACCAATCGCCTCAATAAACGATGAAGGCGACTAGGCACCCCCACGATGTGCCTCTGATAAGCCAATGAGACATCTGCTAGGTGAGCATAATCTGGGATCCCACGGGCGATTCCCTCCAAGTTCTGAACTAGCTCACTCCCCTCGCCACCCTCATCTTGAGGGTCATAGGCGAGCGGGGTCCTCCGTGTGATCAGCGACATCTCGGCGGGCCTCTCTAGGCCAACATCTGCATACACATAGGATTGTATTTTAGAACATGCATGTATACCAAAAAAAAAAATCATAAAATACACAAAATCAAAAAGAGTCTTACCCAGCTCTTCATCCCAGTCTTCTCCCTCCGGGAGTGGAAGATCTGGGTCTCCCGTGAAGTCAATACCGGCATAGGGCCAGTCCTCTACGACAATCAATTGTTGCCGAAGCCATACAAAGAACTCGGGCCGCCATGACATTTGCTGGCCTGCTCCTGATCTGGGCATGAGTGTTGCCCATCGAGCCATCCGTGGCTCTCTCAACGGTGGATCGGCGACTATCGCCCCCTGGCCCTGGAAGATTGGTAGCCGTTCAAGGATGAACGATACCAAGATAGATCCGTACCCAAACTACTTCAGTTTGGTCTTCTTACACTTCGTCAACTACCGTTTGATATTCATTGTTACGGCAGTGGCCCAATTGAATAGTGTTGGGTTCATGCATTCTTATGCTAAAAGGAGCTGTGTTTTAGTGGCCTCATGCGGCACCTGCGACCCCGCAGCCGGCATAATGGTATGGAGCACCACTCTAAGTGATAGGTTGGGAACCATGTGGATGTCAACTTTCCCGCAACATGATCTTGTTTGTGCCCCTGGGCACACTCTTTCCATTACCATTGACATTTTCTCCCCCGAGGGCCTAGTACCTGTCATGATCGGGACTGGACCTCTCTAAGACAATCCAGTTATGAAGTAGACATCGGATACTTCGAGCTCCAACACTTGGTCTCGAAGCCTAAACTTCTCTTCGTTCTCGTCCCAAATATTGATCAAGTACTGCAGTAATTCAGGTTGTGCCCTAAGACATGGTGTCATGAAGAACTTTTTTAAGCCGCAATTCCGGAGAGCATTCATACATGCCTCGTTCTCCATGGCCATTTCATCTTCTTCACTATGCTCCCTTTCCTTCCATTCGATCACCATTGTGACTGTGTGTCTGCACCAAAATGGTCACAAACACTTCATTAGATCCCCTGAACACTCAAAAAACCAGTTGATTGGTTCATATTTTGTAAAAATTGAGCAAAAATTTAGGTTGCGCCATTGGCGCGACTGTTTTGCTGACAGTCGCGCCAATTGGCGTGACCCCTTTGCAAAAAGGAGCCAATTGGCGTGGGTCTGTGCCCGATACGCCAATTGGGCGAGCCCTAAATTTGCAAATATCCCCTCAGGGATCCAAAATCACAGTGGAATTCTATAAAAAATGGATTAAAACGAAGCTAAGGGAAGCGCCTCTTACTTGGAAAAGACGGGAACTGAAATGATGTACTAGATCGTCCACAATTGCCGCCGAAAGTTCGCACAGGAAAAACTCACTGTTACTCTCCACAAGAGGTAAAAAGTAAAAGTAAATATGTTTTTACTATTTTTGTCATATTTATAATTTTTCAAGATCAAATTAGGTTTTGAAGCTTATTTTTCCAATATTCTATTATATTTTGTCGAAAAATGGGATTTATGTTTTCTCTCTTGTGCAACAACAGGTTTGCACGCGTCTTGAACGGCGATACGAGTTGTATTTTATACTTTTTCGGACTCGGTAAAAACACAAAAAAGTCACTACTGGAGTCACCTTTCAGCGCTTTTCTGACTCTCTAAACATGAAAAGATTGTCGAGTCGCTTGTCGTTTTGAGCTCGTTAAATTGGCTGCGAAGCGACATCTACCCAGTATACGTTTACCCCTTTTTCAGGCTGGAATAGATTATTTAAGAAAAAAGAATACCCTAGCCTATCGCGACTAGGAGGTTTTCTTGGACACAGTTTTCTACCTTTCGGATCTGAGGAACTATCTACGAAAAGGGACTGTTGGAGTTTACTTTTCCGCTGTCTTTTCGAACTCTCTAAACATGAAAAGACGTTGAGTTCTTCCTTTGTCAGACTCGTTAAAACCTGATGACATCGGACTCCGTCGTAATGACGTTACTCGAGTTCATCCTTCCTAGGGTTCATTGAATGTACTAGGTTGGATTTGTCCGAAGGACAAACTTATATCACAAGCATATGCTATCCCCTTCAAGCTTGTTTCCAAAAATAATTGGGGTACTCGCCAGAAATGGTGGGGAAAAATGAAACCAGTAACATCGTCGTGACGGCAGTATGTCACTCTTGAACATGGCACTTGTCTGCATTCGTGTCGGGTTGGAGACATCTCATCTCGTTTTTTGCTTGCCTCCATGGGTTTGGGTTATCCTTTTGACCTCTCATTTGCTCTTTGCCTCGTCATCATGACCTCAGAACCTTTGATGTCAAATGCTGCCAAATCCACTGTCGTGCCACCGATATGTTCAAGAGAAGTTGACCTCTGCAGTTTTCAACCCTCCTCTGATTCTCTACTTATCCTGATTCACAAACATTATGTTCCTCTTTCTCGCGTCGATGATGTGGGAAACACTATGGCCCACCTTCGATCAAGGTCACTTCCTGTCGACTTCAGCGCATTATCCAGGAAGCTGATCTAGAGACTCTCTTCAGGTACCTTGGAGCCTGCATGCCTCAATGGCAGGTTCTTCGCATTCGACGCAAGGTTTTCATCATTGGCCTTTGATCGAGTGATTATGTGGGTGTTCGACGTCAGCTCACTTTTCACATTCCGTGGATTGTATCTATAGTACCTTGAGGTCCATCCTCATTATTGGTGGTTCCTCTCGCGTCTGTTAACGGCTTTCATCATTAGCTAGTAATCAGACGATGTTCTTTCATATTCGACTTCAGATCACTTATTCGCATGCTTGAACTTGTACTTGATTCGGGTTGAGATGGAGTGCAAGACCCTAGGTTTTGTCTAATGGAATCCAGGCTGCGGATTTTGTGGATAATCATGATTGGTTACGTGACTCATTGACTGGATGGCTGCGACCATACCTGAGTCTGCTTGTTGATCCTTCTTTACTGGATTGCTGCGCCCATACCTTGGATCCTTATTATTGTATACTCTATCACGGATGGTTGCGCCCATACCACATATCATGTATTTGAGATATCAGTTGTACTTGTATGCAGGTTTTCCAACGACAGTGTTTTTAGTTGGACACGTTCTCATAAAGCATTTCACCCCTCTCTCTCTTGGGCCTCATGCTTTAGGGGGCATCTGTTACACAGTAATTTGCTACCATCCCTGCAATCCCCCGTCCCGCACATTGGAGGGCCTTTTTTCGTGACCTGTGAGCAGTGACATGACCTGAAACCACTTTCATGGCATTTCCCCTTATAAGGACAATCATTCCTCTAAAGAAAGTTGCCTTTGAAAAACCCTAAAAACTGATCTTTTGGCCTTGGTGCGACTAGCCAATTTAGCCCTCGCGCCAATGAGAAAAATTCACCAAAGAGGGCACGCCAACTGGCGCTCTGTCCCCGTGTCTCGCTCGCGCCAAGCTTAATAAGGATTGTTTTTTAAAAATAAATGGTGGAAGTTTGATTCCAACAAACTCCTAAACGAGTCTCTAAAATGAGTTGGGAGGCTAAAATGAGTTGGGAGGTTTGGCTCCGGATCTCCATGTATGGGAGGTGGTTTTCCACCTATCATGGAAGCTTCCTTGAGGATAGGGCCAATCCCATGATTATAGGGATCCCAACTCCCCTTCCACCATCTATATAAGCTTGACTTTTTCCCTTAAATATTTTTCGTGTGTAGTCTTAGCTCCGATAACCTTTACATTCTAGCCACTGCAACAAGGTTTCTATCGCCAGACAGCCTTTGAGAGCCAAGCCAAAGAGAGAGAGCTTTGTCCCATTTTAGACGAGCTTCATTGATACATGCTCCGCTGTCAACCCTGCCAAAGGAAGATCCGGCGTCAGAGCTTTGGGTCGTATCTTTTCCTTTGTTCTTTTAATGATAAGCGACTTTGATTATGGTTTCATTCATGTGTCTTTGTCTTTGATGCAATGAATTAAATCCTCTCTAACTGATGTATGGTTACAAGATTTAGATTCTATGTTGTGTATCGTTGTGTTTCTTCGCATGTGTGCAGGTGTTCAGACGTGTTAAGCGGAAGGATCGTGATCTGCCAAAGCAGAGGATGGGAAGCGTCATCCTTTCTCCAACGACCATTGTGTAGGACTTGAGGTAGGCAACTCGTTATGTTTTGTCGTTTTGCACCCACCCACAAGCACGCTGCACGGACTGATTGTTGATAGACCTGATCTGGGCTAGTAGGGATCGCCTCTGTCCGCAGAGGGGATTTACCTCTCCAACACACGTAGATACATCCAATGTGACGCAGGAGTCACCCTTGTTGAGACTCCCTTGATCGCTCCGGTTGACATCTTAGAGGAGAGAGTAGAGCATACACCTATAGGGCCATCCATTGACGAGGTGCCCAAAGAAATAGAGGTGTCCACCGTTGAGGAGGTGCCATTCGTTATTGAGATATCCATTGGCGAGGCGTCCAGTGTCGTGTTTGAGTTTTTAGGTGATAGCAACGCACAACAGATTAGTGAGGTACTAGAAGACATGTCCACCATTGATGAGGTGTCAGGGGATATAGTGGTCTTAGATGATGGTTGCCCACAACAGTGTCATCAGTTCCAAGTCGACCTTTTAGCATTGAAGAAGAAGAAGGCCAAGACTGTGCGAGAGGCTATTCTACAATAAAACAAGGAGTTGGAGGGCATGAGAGTGGCTTGTATCGAGTCAGTGGTCAAACTGACTCACATTGGGGAACGATAGGATTCCCTAATGGTCTAGCTAGAGTCCACATTAGAGCATTAGAGCAGCCTTCTCCAGACATATGTACATGGGGCTTGTAGCACTAGTAAGTTGCCTCTACACATTGGAAGGGGAGAGGCAATGTCACCTAGACAGATTTTGTGTGTTAACCAGAATGGTGAGATGAGGCGACATGAGCTTTCAAGGTGCAACACTCGCAAGATAGAGGGCTTGTTCTATGTGCAGGGTTTCATGCATTCAATCCCTCTCTTGGGGTTGGACGGCGAGAGATTCTGAGTTGGTATTTAGTGGAGTGGGATGGACTCATGGAGATGGTCGTAGCCTAAAGTAATGCTCAGTGGGAGCTCTCAAATATTGGGGGCATTGGAGGCACATTGGGATCCAGGTGGGGTTTCCTATCCGATATTAGACATGCAGGATGGCTATGGCATTGATGAGGTAGTCGACCCAGTGACCGAGCACATGCATTCCTTAGGGGGATTCTAATCGGCACTAATGGCCAAGTGGTTTCTGAGTTGACTCCATGGATTGTTTTGGCATGTTGGTTGATCATGGGGTCGCAAGATGATGAGCATTCTTTGGCAAGGGCTGGTTGGAAGTGGTGGCATGGGTAGGCCGCCAGACTGGGCATTGTATGGAGACGATGCTCTCCCATTGAGATATTGGGCGCACGTGTCGTCGAGGATCAACACAACAAAGATATCCCTTCTAGCAGGTGTGGATTTAGACCACTTAGGTCTACCAAGACGGATGACGAGATATGACACGTGTCATGTTGGTCTCACTAGCAGAGTGGCAGATACTTTGGCACATGCAGGATATTGTATGTTATAGGGTGGTATGATGTTGAGATTTTGTGTATTTGGGGTAGCATCAGTTGTGCTCTAAGTCCCAAATTTTGAGGAAGGACTAGAGTTCACCTGATCTACAAGACCCGGAAATGGATTTGGGAAATTTCATCTGGTTTAGGAGATATTAAATTAATTAATTATTTTAATGTATTTCCTAAGTTAAAACTTAGAAAAATAAAATAATTAAAGTGAATTTAATTAAACATGTGATGAAATTGTCTTAAGTCACACGGATCAAGCTTTCTTTTAATCTTAGCCATTGATTAAAGATTTAATCTTGGTCGTTGATTTGTCAACGAGGAAAGTATAAAGGAAAGGCTTGGGGTCATTTGTAAGACAAACAGAGGCAGAGCACTGAAGATAAGCTGAGATTCTAAGGCGGGGTTGCTAAGAATTCTCAGAAGTGTTTCAGTTGTAGAGAGGGGAATTTAGACCAAGGGGATGATCTGATCCCAGGGTCTAGAATACACAAGAAGCAGAGAAGAGATCAGCAAAGACAGCGCAGAGGAAGGCAGCAGTAGTAGCAGCAGACGGCGTGATTTTCAGGAAGCCCTTCAGGGGTTATGCAGAGACCCTTAGGGGCAGCATAGTGACTGCGTCACCTAGTCTAGGGAAATGCAGTCCCTTCCAGTGATAGCACGGAGCATTTGGAGGCCATCCAAGGCTGACACGGAGCCCAACAGGGGCTTCAGAGGCTGACGAAGTGTCTTTCAGAGGCAGATCTAGGGTTTCTAGGCATAGATCTGGCTGAGTTTTGTAAATCTCGTTTGAGAGTGTGGATCAGTCAGTGTTTGTGGTCTTAGATCAGCCAGGTGCTGCAGATCTAGAGTTTTCTCTATAGGGTTTTCCAGATCTGGAACCCAGAGTTCTGTATTCAAAAATATTCTTAATAATAGAGACCTCCAGCAGCCAAAGACCGGTATTCCCACCTTTGGTTTTTACGGGGACAGTTTGTCCAGAAATAACTGTCACTTTGTCTATGTGTGCATGTGCTTATTCTAGATCTGAATTGGTAGAGATCTGTTATGTGTTTTGCTTTGATGTTAACTTGAATTTATTTAGTTGTAACTTGTATAAGTAGGAGAAGCTTAACCCGATTAACAGAAATAATTTCTGCATAAGAATTAAGATTCAGAAATTTCTACATGGTATCAGAGGAATTGCAGATCTAGAAGGGTCACCAGCTGAAGCATCTGAAGGATCTAGCTGCAGAGAGCAGTTGTAAAGGCAGCAGAAAAGCAGATCTGAAGGGACAGCGCAGTTTTCAAAATGAGATTCACGCAGAGGGAAGGGTGACATTTTGCCAGCCATTGTCCAGAAAAGAAGAAGGACAAGGAAGCATCTTCTTCCAAAGCAGCGGTGGCAGATGATGAGTCCAGAGATGATGTAGCCATGAGTGCTCATGAACCACAGAGGTGGGGTGACATGGACATGTAGAGGAGCTACATGGAAGGAAGGCGGGATCCTTGAGCAGCTCATCTCTTGCATCACAAGCGAGCTACGACAGCCTTAAGACAGTAGCGAGACAAGTGGAGAAGTGGGTGCATAGATCACAAAGGAGGCAGAGGCAGAGGCAGATCTGGAGGCTGGGAGGAGCAATGCAGAGCATAGCAGCAGTAGCAGCGCAAAGGCTGATGTGACTTCAGCAGCGCAGAGCAGTGTTGCTTACGCAGTGAAGGGTCGCCAACTAAAGCATCTGAAGGATCTAGCTACAGAAAGCAGTTGTAAAGGCAGCAGAAAAGCAGATCTGAAGGGACAGCGCAGTTTTCAGGAGAAGATTCACGCAGACGAAAGGGTGACATTTTGCCAGCCATTGTCCACATGGCCTTTCATCTTCCATGTGACTCTCTTTACTCTAGATTCCAATCTACTCTCAATAAAATGCAAATTACATTAATATTAAGAAAATATTTGTTTTCAATCAACTAATCTACTAATGGAGAGATCTAGAACATGCATTTGTAAATCTCGAACTAGCTATGCCTGCCATAGCTTGTATTCTCCTGCAAGAGTTGGGATTTTATGTTGCAACTCGTCCCCATACTTGTTAAGGAACTCTACTGCATCCGGTATCAAAGTGGGCTTTTTGGAGGTCATGAGCTTCATGCATAGCCTCACAGGTTCAATCACATATTGAGCAATCACCTCTTTTTGTAGCTTCTGAGTCATCTCTTGCAGTAGCTTGTTTGATGGGGTCTAAGAATGATTGAATCTCTTGCTTAACTTCATCTTTGGATCTTGTTTCACCAAATGCACTGATGGATGGGATCTTGTGCATCTCAACCAAAGATTCCAACCTGCCATGTAAGGTCTTGTATGATGTTATTACCCTGTCCAAATTCATGGCCAATTTGTCATGTGATTGCGGTTTTGCTACCAACCGCAAACTTATCATTCTCTGTTGTTACTAATTTTTCCTTCAGAGCTCCTCAACTGCATTAGGATATTGGTTGATCCATTCATATATGTGATCAACCGTTGAGGTCACCAGTTTGATCATCATCTCTCTTTTGATTCATTATTCATGCTTGGGAACAGAGCCATGAATTGATGCAAGAACATCATCTCATTATAAACCAAGTCCATCACTTCTTCTAGTATCTTTACTCCATCCAAAATGGATGTCTACAATTCCTTGCTTTGGGAATGGAAGACGAGAAAAACATGGTTTTCACTTTGTAATTGTGAAATCCTTTACTCAGAGGCAACCAACTTTACCTTCAAATATGCATTCCCTTTTGTTAGTTGACTTATATTCAAATATGTAGTGCTTACAAAAGCATTTCCAGCAGAAGCTATCATCTCAGTGTTCATTGTGGTGTTCATGACAATTTCCCTTTTCGTGACAATAGATATAAGCTTTATTGGGTTCTTAGCATAGCATCTACACCTTTCTTGCATGATTTTTCATTTCACTTGGTCAAAAGTGAGTCCAGAGATATCCAATACTTCTTCCTCCAGAATGCCCAATTCTTACAATGAGAGATGTGCATTGGTGATGGGAGTAGATAGTGAAATGTTCAAGGTGGGAAGCTCCAACTGCATCTTTGAGCTCTTTGACCGATGATCTTCTGTTGATTTTTCTTCCTATTCTTTTCCAAGCAAATCTTGTTCAAGTTGCTTGGCTGAAGTGATCTGGATTATAACATTATAATGTTTTTCATCCATTTCGATGCTTTTAGAGTGGAAAAAGTGGAGGAATTAGCTCAAGGGACCTTTTTTACTGGCGAGACACAATTTGGCAAAACAACGACTGAAACCTTCCAGGAGCATTTTAAGGAATCAAACGATGTTTTTTTGGGGGATAAAACTTTGCCACTTTGGCGCTACACCATTTTTTTCCTATTCAACACAAAGAGACCTTTCCAATTGCACAAGAATCACGTCAATCAAAGTCTGCATGCGAAAGTTATGTCATTCAGAAGTTAACCTTCCAACTTTCACCACCATAATTCAAGAGGATGTCATATCAACCCCATTATTCATGAAAAAGAGGCTAGCCACATGATTATGATGTAGAAGAATCTAGAAGAGTCTATATTGTAACTCTAGTTAAGAGTTGAGGTAGTCAAACCAAACCACTAGTAGGCTATCAGGTTGTGTTGTAACTAGGCCACTAGGAGGAAAAGGGGTTCCATTCTTTCGAGGGCATTTGTTCCATAGCTAAATCAAAAATAACCATGAGGGATAGGAAATATGAGCACATAGAGAGGATTTGTGCATTGTAGTAGCCTATGGGCTACAGGCCATATTTATTTGTACTCGCGGCCATATTTCCATTCAGAGAAAGAGAGCGGAGTAGCCTCACCTACCAGTTGTGCTTTTCTTCCGAAAGGGTTTTCCTAGGTCATTTCATGTGTCAAATGTCTGTGAGAACTTTTTATTTTGTCATTCTCTATTTTCTACGTAATTTTAATTCATATGCATGCACTATTAATAGTAAATCTACAGATCCAGAAATCTAATAAAATTGTAATAGTGTGGAATTTCATATTTTAAATATAATTTTATCAGATCTATTGTGACAAACTATCCAGTGGAATATCCACAACAGTTCACGGATCATGAAGCCTCTTAATGCTACTTAGTTTCCTCTTCCTCTTTTCTTTTCTTCTTCTCTCATTCTTTCTTTGTTCTTCTTCTCTTTTTGCTTGTTCTTCCTATGTTCTCTTTCTGAGTTCATCCTTTGTCTTCATTGCCTCCTCTTTCTTCCTTTCAGTTGCTTCTACATTCTTCCTCTTTAAAGATTCTTTTCTTTTATTCTCCTCTTCATACTTTCTTAGGTTTTCTTCTTCTTGTTTTTGTTGAGCCTCTTCTTCCTATCTCTTCCTATGCTCCTCTGTGTGATTCCTTTTCTCTTCTTCTTCTTGTTTCTTTTCCTAGGCTTCTTCCCACTTATTAGTTTTTTTTTCTTTTGCTTTTCTACACTGGTTTCATGCTTTTGCATTCTCTTGAGAAGAGTTGCTCGTGCCTCCAGACTCATGCTTTATTGCGTGTCATTATCTGATTTTTTTGCTTCCTTTTCTTGTTGCATAACTGATTCTACTACTATTGATTCTGTTATAAAAGTTTTTGATCTTTTTTTCTTCTTCATCGGTGAAATGAGCATAAGCCCAGCAGAACCCAATTGCTTTGTAATGTGCCAATGCAATACCCATTGGGCCATATTTACGAAACCTCAACTCAATAAAATGAAACAAATTCATATCTTCGACTTCCGCTTCGACCTCCTTGAAGCTTTGGATAGTATATGCTTTGATGTCCAAAGGGAAGACAAGCCACAGTCACTTCTTACCTTTCACTAGGGTCTTAAACAATCCAGTAGTCAATTGGTAAGTAACATCCTGTAATACCACTTTATATGTAACCAACGTAGGGAGAGCATGAGGAAGCTTGTAGGCACCAAAAACCCAAATATCAGTAGCCTCTCCAATTGGGAACTAATCTGCGATATCATGAAGGGAGTTCCTAGCTTTTTCTGACATGCACAGAGGCTCTTCCCAAAAGAGTACCCTATATAAAGGGGAAATGAAACATTTTGTAATCTTCTCGTATATGCCCTTGTAGCCTATGTTCCAAGAGCTCTTATAATAGATATGCACAGGTTCATGTTCTTTTGGAGTCCATTTAAAACCCAAATCTTCAAGATCACACCTTGCACAGATTTCATCTAAGAGATAGGAAGCCATATAAAACTCTGATTGTACCCCTTCTGTCGAGTTCTTGGTTGCATGGGCATTTATTTTGATAGAAGATGCATGCTTGCCCAATTGAAAGTTGTTCCTTTCGTGACAATTGTGTGCATCAAGGGGACGAATGTTCCTAGCAAGATGTCGATATTTGGCTTCCCATAAAGTCTATTCATCATGGCAATCATCATTTGGTAAACCTTTGTAATATTCCAAATTAGCAGTTAAGCTAATTGGAACATTAATTTTGATTAATTTTTGCCTTTCCTAATGTTGGACAGAAATAAAGTGGGTAGGGGCCCACAAATAACATTTTTCCAAAATAAAGCCACTTCCTAAAGTTCCTAAGGGAAAATTGCGGCTCTAGTGGTGGGGTCGAGTTGTCCCTAGGTGGCAGCATGGAGGGGACACGAAGAAGGCAGTGTGTGAGTGGCTGGAGGAAGGCAGCACATGAGTGGCTCAAGGGGAGGCAATGCAGGCCAAGGTGGGGCCCAAGGAATACGTTGGGCCTCAATTGACAAAAGGAAGAAGGAAGCCCTCATTCCTCATTCATTCAACTATTTTTCTTTTTGTCATTTTGACAGAGCACGCTTGAGCTAGAGAGCCGAGTCTGCAGTGTTATTTAGCACACGAGATCTTCAAGCATAGATCTCAACCTTTGCCTCGAGAGACTTCGAGTGCCCGCTCAAGAGATGAGTTCCACATTTTATGAGGGGATTTTCCATCAGTAGCATTAGGTGATAGCATAGCCATTTCTGGACTGCGCAGTGGAGGACGCAGTGCAGTGTGGAGTTGTGCCGGGAGGTTGGAGAGTAAGGAAGTCACATCAGGAGATTTGGAGGGGAGGCTAGCCATCTCCTACCAAGGGCTATTGCAGCATTTTAGAGACAATTTCCAGCAGTTCCTTCCAGTGGTTCGATTTCCCCAACAGTTTATTGAGCCAAGCCCAAGAGGGCCATTTTCCGGGGTCGAGCTTTCAGCAAACCATTTACGGGTTTTGTGGGTTTGATGCATAAAGTTCGGTGTCCAATTCCCGGAATTTTCTGAGCAAGGGAAGTAACCTATCCAGCAATTCGAAGTCATCCAGCAGCAGTATTTTTGGGCTAGGCAGCACAGAGGCAAAGCTAGGCAGAGCCATTTCCAGCAGGAGATTTAGCTTGGGTTTGAGTTGTTCTTCACCCTGCTTGAGCAGGCCCAGGTGCAAGCCTTCCAACACCACTATTGTACTCTTTCCATTCACATTAATAAAATGGCTCAACAGTTGTTTTTGGCTCCAGTTTGTATGTTTTGATGGTGTATTTTCTGTTGCTATAGTTTTTAGTCTATTGTGCTTAATATTACTGTCTATTCCCGAGTTGAGATATTACAGTGGTATCAGAGCTCATAGACTTGGCTCAACCTGTGGAGAACGTAATCTATGACACCAGAAGAGAGACAAAATGTGACTTACAGGAGGCAGAGATACAGGAGCAGAGAAAGGAGGCTCGAAATCACGCTAGATCAGGTTGACAGTGTTTCGAAGGTTGTAGAGAGAGAGATGGTGCACACAAATGATGGGAGGAATGAGGAGAAGGAATTTGTTGACCTTCTTTTGAAGTCAGTACAAGACCTCTCCAAGAGGATTGAGGAGATGGGCTAGAGGCTTAGTTATGGCAGTAAAGGAAAGGGAGTTCAAGGGGAATTCCAGATTGGAGAAGAGTCTGGCACTTCACAGCACCAGGCAGGCCCTCACACTACTTTGTCGGTTGTACCCTACACTCCACCATGTTCCACCATTCCCACGTTCCTAGCTTCAGGAACAGGAGGATAGCAGGAGCCGAAGGATATTCACTATGGGGAGTTCTTCGAAGAATACCAATCCTATGGGCCAGAGTTCGGAAGGGCCATTACATTCAATGAGTTTTGCCAGTTGAAGAACAATAATAAACCCAAAGGTCAGGCCAGAGGAGGGTACGCTCAAAACAGTGATCTTCCACGCACTGTGGGAAGGTTATTCCCTCCAACCTTCGATGGATCTGCAAAGAGCTCAGCCAAGGCTTGGGTTGAGAAGCTAGATGTCCATTTCCAACTGAACCAAATGACAGAGGTAGAGGCCATCAAGGTGGCTACACTTCACCTGGAGAGAGAAGCCCATGATTGGTGGTTTCATGGACTGACTACGTTGGGTCACGCAGGGGTGACAGCGTATGATGACTTCATGAGGAGAGTGTTGGAGAGATTTGACAGGAAGGATCCCAAAGAGCATTTTGGAGAACTAGCCAAACTCAAGCAAACAGGGAGTCCAGAGGCATATCTTTTTGAGTTCTTGAGGTTGTCAATGATGGTTCCGAATCTATCAGAACATAGGAGGATTTTTATGTTCATAGATGGGCTGGTACAGCCATTGCGTGGGCTAGCGAGGTCAACCCGACCCACTGTCAAAAATTTTAATACAAAATTACAGAAACCCTACTGCAGTATCTTCGTTTACTTCTCCTGCTTGTGATTAAATTGTACAAGTTATGTTTAGAAAATATTAAGAAAATATCTAAGTAAACACAACTAACAAGCTACACACATACAAATCATTTACTAAATATTACGCTCATTCAACAAAGTGACACAAATATTTTGGACAAATGTTGCTAGAAAAACTCAATGCGGGAAAATCGGTGTAGCAAATATGAGGGTTTATTATTATTAAGTAGAATCTTACAACAAGTCTGGGCACCTTACTGGTTAGCTCAACAGAGAAAAAATAGATCTGCAGCAATACCTGCTGTTTTGGAGACTGAAAACTTGACTGATCCACACCCTCCAACAAGATTTACAAGACTCAGCCACTTTCTGCCTCTAGAAACCCCAGCGCTGCCCCTGAAGCCCCTGCGTTAGCCCTGCTAGCCTCTACGCTGGCCTGGAGAGGGCTGCGTAACCGCAAATTGGGTGAAACAATCCCTACGTTGGCCTGGATGGCCTCTGGGTAACCCTGGAGGGTCTCCTACTGCTCAGCGCTGCCCTTTCTGGGCCTGCGTAGCGACTGAAGCCCTCTGCGCTGCACAACTGCTGCTGCTGCCCGTGCTCCTCTGCGCTGATCCTGATTGCTGCTCCTCTGCCTCTTGGCTCCGGGATCAGATCATCCCCTTAGCCAATACTACCCCTCACTGCAGAAAACTCTTCTGGATATTCTTAACAAACCCTGCCCTAGAATTCCAGCCTAGTCTCTTAGCTCAGCCTCCGTGTGTGTGTCTCCAACTGACCCTCAAGCCTTTTTCTTATACTTTTTCGTTGAACACATCAACGACCATGATTAAATCTCTGATCAACGGCTGAGATTAAAAGAATGCTTGATCCGCGTCACTTAGATCATTTCATCATATGTGTTTAATTAATTCACTTTAATTTTTCTAATTCCCTAAGTTTAGACTTGGGGTCCTCATTAAAAAAATTAATTATTTTAATATCTCAAGATGAAATTTCTCCAAACGCTTTCTGGGTTTTGGAGGTGATGTGTTTCTTAGCCCCTACACAAAGTTTCAGGACTAGAGCACACCCGATGCTACCCCAATACACAAAATCTCAACACTCCCTCTTAGCACGGAGTGTCATCTAGCAATACAACCACACCATGTATCGCAAGATCTCGGCATTGGTCTCTGCGCTGCTGATGCTTGGCCTGCTGCCCTCCATCCATTGCGCCGTTGCTTTTTGTACTGCTGCCCATGTCACTGTCGCTGACACTGCTACAATTCTGTTGCAACTCCCTCTCAAATTGCTGCATCATGCTGCCCATAGCATTGCCACTACTAACTGTTGCACTGCAATTCAGTTGCTGAGAAGTAAGCAACTGAAATATTCCTGCCCAGTCGTTGATAGACAAGTCAGGTTGCAACTCATCACTGAAACGCCCTTGGCTGCTGCTTTACACTGTCCTCCTGAAGCCACTGTTTTGCTACAGCTCTGCACTGCGTCAGCACTGCCTCTCTACGCTGCTGAAGTCCCATCAGCCTCTGCGTTGTTGCCTCTGCACTGCACTACTCCCTCTACAACATCTCAGTATTGCCCTCTATTTCACTGTGATCTTCTACACCCATCTCCTACTTTTCCTGCTACCGTCTTAAGGGTCCCATAGCTCGTATGTGATCCAAGAGTTGGGCATACTCAAGGATCTCGCCTTTCCTTCTGTAGCTGCTCTACAAATCCATGTCACCCCACTTACGTGGCTCATGGACACTCATGCCTACGTAATCATCGCTCCCATCGTCCTTTGTTGTTGTAGCCTTGGAATCGAAAGCTCCTTTGTCCTTTTTCTTAGGACAAGTGTTGGCGAAGTGTTCAAATTCGCCACAATTGAAGCACCGGACCTTGGATAGGTCCCTCCTCTTCTTCCCTTGTTGCCTTCGTTCCTTCGATGCAAGGGCTGCATCATCTTCCTCTTCTTTCTTTACTCTGACAGTTCCACTACTTTTGTTTTGCCTCTTAGTGAATCCCCTAATTTCCTCCTGACGAAGGATTGCCCGCATGTCGCCCAGGATGGTAATGCTTCTCTGCCCAATATGCTCTAGACAAATGTTTCCCACTCCTCGGTGACTGCATTGAGGGTAGTCCTTACTAAGAGTCCTTCATCTGGAGTGGCACCCATGGCAATCAGTTGATCTCGGATAGTCTGAAGTCGAAAAACGAAGGGATCTATCTCCTCACCCTTCTGCATCTGGAACAACCTCATCTGATTCTCTAGAAGCATCTTTCTTTGAACGGGGCTTCCCTGATACATCGTCTCCAAAGCGGTCCACATCTCATTTGTCGTCTTCTTCCCGACAATACGTGGCACGACATGATCTTTTACTCCATCCATAATCAAACGCTTAGCCTGTGATTGATTTTCATTAAATTTCTTCAGAGGATCTGGATCTGCAGGCTCAGCTAGGACATTTTCCGCATGGTTCTTGATGCGGTACTCATCCAGGATTGATGGTATCCTGGCTCTCCAGATGACGAAGTTGGACACACCGTCCAACCTGTCCTGATCTCTCAGCCTGTGACAAGCCATCTAGCTCAAATATGACGAAACAGTACTCTTCTCCCTCTTTTTGCTGCAACATAGAAACAATGGATCTGGGTTTCTTGATGACCAGAAATTCTCTAGTAACTTCTTCTGAAATCTGATTTCCCTCCTGGAAATCTTCAACCAAAACAATCGAACAGTTCTCTTCGATCACCCTCCTGATTGAATCTCAGATCTGCTAAGTGAATGTCTTCCTCCCGCTCTTTGTCGACTTAGCTAGGCACAATTCTGCACCAGCAAAATCTCCACCACACCAGCACTGCTTCCAGATCTTGGCAACATTGCTTTGCAACAAAAAAAAATGGACTGCGCCCCTCTGTCTGGCCTTTGCGTGGGCGAACTGGCCCAACGCAGCCTCTGCGCAATGTAGGTTGTTCCTGCGTCCCTCTGGAGGGTGTTGCATTGTCTCTGCGTCACCCAGATGGGACTCGTAGCCCTTTCTAGAACTACATCCTCCTACTGCAAAGTTGCCCTTTCCAGATCTGCTACTTCAGTTGCTACCCTGTAGGAAATATGTCTCTAGCTGATTTGCTGGAGATTCAACTTGATCTACAATCGCTCCGATATCATGTGAAAATTTCTGAATATAAAATTACAGAAACGCTACTGCGGTATCTTGGTTTACTTCTCCTACTTGTGATTAAATTGTACAAGTTATTTTCAGAAAATATTTAGAAAATACCGAAGTAAACACAACTAACATCCTACACACATACAGATCATTTACTGAATATTATGCTCATTCAAAAAAACTGACACAGATTTTTTAGAGAAATGTCCCCGGAAAAACCCAATTCAAGAAAATCGATGCAACAGATATGAAGGTTTATTATTATTAAGTAGAATCTGAGTACAACAAATCTGGGCACCTTACTAATTAGCCCGACAGAGAAAAAATAGATCTGCAGCAATACCTGCTATTCTGGAGACTGAAAACTTGTTTGATCCACACCCTCAAATGGGATTTACAAGACAGCCACTTTCTACCTCTAGAAACCCCAGCGCTGCTCCTAAAGCCCCTACGTCAGCCCTGCTAGCCTCTGCGTTGGCCCGGAGAGGGCTGCGTAACCCCAGATTGGGTGATGCAATCCCTATGCTGGCCTCGATGGCCTCTGCATAACCTTGGAGGGTCTCCTTCTGCTCGACGCTGCCCTTTCTAGGCTTGCGTAGCACCTACATAGCAGTTGAAGCCCTCTACACTGCGCAACTGATGTTGCTGCCCCTTCTCCTATTCACTGATCCTGATTGCTGCTCCTCTAGCTCTTGGTGACTCTTGGCTCCAGGATCAAATCATCCCCTTAGCCAATACTACCCCTCGCTGCAAAAAACTCTTCTGGATATTCTTAGCGAACCTTGCCCTAGAATTACAACTCAGTCTCTTAGCTCTGCCTCCGTATGTGTGTCTCCAACTGACCTTCAAGTGTTTCTCTTATACTTTTTCGTTGAACACATCAACAACCGTGATTAAATCTCTTATCAACAGCTGAAATTAAAAGACTGCTTGATCCGCATCACTTAGATCATTTCATCACATGTGTTTAATTAATTCACTTTAATTTTTCTAATTCCCTAAGTTTAGACTTAGGGTCCTCATTAAAAAAAATAATTATTTTAATATCTCACACATAAATGAAATTTCTCCAGATGCTTTTTGGGTTTTGGACGTAATGTGTTTCTTAGCCCCTCCACAAAGTGTCAGGG
This sequence comes from Pinus albicaulis, assembly GCA_034641835.2. NCBI lineage: Eukaryota > Viridiplantae > Streptophyta > Pinopsida > Pinales > Pinaceae > Pinus > Pinus albicaulis. Next base: position 981,471,816 of record CM076576.1, read on the forward strand.
CTAGAGCACACACGATGCTACACCAATACAAAAAATCTAAACACCCACTATGCTCCAGGACGCAGTTGGGAGAACACAGGATCTTCAAGATGCATTGCAAAGGGCTAGGGCCCCTATGCCCAACAGACCAGCCTTCCAACCAAGAGGAAGGGATAAGAGAGCTCCACCCCCGAGAGGGAACCAGGGCCAGGGACCACTAGATAATGACACTGGGAGAGATTTGAGGAGGAAGAATCTTTGCTTCACGTGCTAGGAGCCATTAGCACCGCACCATAGGTGTGCTGGAGGGAAGGTACACTACATCAAGGTCTTCTCAGACAATGAGGGAGAAGAGGAGACACTCTTTGAGATGGGAGGTGAAGACAGCGCAACGTCCCAGGAGGAAGGGCCTCCCCTCCACCCCCACTAGCAGCAGGAGGATTAGCATTTGCACCGACCGGAGGGGTCCTTGCATCTTTGCGTGGGGTACCCAAATATCTGACGTTGAGGATAAAGGGGACAATTCAGGGACAACATGCCTCAGTGCTTGTGGACAGTGGAGCCACGCACAACTTAATCGATGCTCAAATGGTGCAGAGAAGGGGCATCCAGACAGAGGGGTTTGATGGATTTTTTCTGCCAATACAGGGAGCTAGGACCATGCAGTGCACACGTTATGTTCCAGCCTTGACAGTGACCATGGGGACCTACTTAGTGACAGATCATTTTTTCGTGGTTGACATTCCGGACACCAACATAGTGTTCAGGGTCCAATGGCTCTTCACCCTTGGTAGGGTCACGACAGATTGGCAAAAGTTAGAGATGGAATTCCTGGATAAGAACGGGAAACCAATGATGCTTAGGGGCATGCATTCGTATCGACCCCAAACTGTATCTCCACATAGGATGGAGGTAGATTTCAAGCAGGGAGAGATAGAATGGGCAGTTGAGTTGAGGATTTCAGAGGGAGATGGTCCAATGAAACCCACTCATCCAGATATACAAGCCATCCTCGACCGATACTCCACGGTTTTCGGGGATATTCCACCAGGACAACGACCTGACCGAGGATTTGAATACACCATTGAGCTGGACCCCGAGATTCAGGCTGTGATCTCTACTCCGTATAGGCACCCCAAGGTCTACCAGGATGAGATCGAGAGGGCCATACATGAGCTTTTTGCCTTGGGGCATATTCGATTGAGTTCAAGCCCCTTTGCTTCATCAATTGTTCTGGTGAAGAAGAAGGACAATACGCTGAGAATGTGTATCGATTATAGGGCCCTGAACAAGAAGACAATGAAGAACCACTACCACATCCCGCCGATAGATGAGCTGATGGATGAGTTAAAGGGGGCCAAGTTCTTTTCCAAAATAGATTTGTCCGACGATTTGGGGAGGTAGCATATGAGTTGGAGTTGCCTCAGGGGAGCAGGATCCATAACATCTTCCATGTGTCCTGCCTGAACAAGGCTTTAGGAAACATGTATCAACAGCTACGGAGCTCCCTACTACAGATGATGAGGGACATTTGGTGCTTCAGCCAGAGGTCATCCTAGATACCAGAGAGAGGCACTTGAGGAGCAGGGTGGTGAAGGAGTTTTTGATCAGATGGAGGAACCTTCCAGATGAGGATGCCACTTGGGAGGGGGAACAGATTCTTCAGCATCCATCTTTGCAGTTGCTTGAGGACAAGCAACATTTTGGCGATGAGGACTGTAATATTCCAAATTAGCAGTTAAGTTAATTGGAATATTAATTTTGATTAATTTTTGCCTTTTCCTAATGTTGGACAGAAATAAAGTGGGTAGGGGACCCACAAATAATATTTTACCCAAATAAAGCCACTTCCTAAAGTTCCTAAGGGAAAATTGCGGCTCTAGTGGTGGGGTCGAGTCGTCCCTAGGTGGCAGCGTGGAGGGGACACGAATAAGGCAGTGTGTGAGTGGCTAGAGCAAAGCAGCACGTGAGTGGCTCAAGGGGAGGCAGGACAGGCCAAGGTGGGGCCCAAGGAATACGTTGGGCCTCAATTGAAAAAAAGGAAAAAGGAAGCCCTCATTCCTCATTCATTCAGCTATTTTTCTTCTTGTCATTTTGATAGAGCATGCTTGAGTCGGAGAGCCGAGTTTGCAGTGTTGTTTAGCACATGAGATCTTCAAGCGGAGATCTCAACCTTTGCTTCGGGGCACTTCGAGTTCCTGCTCAAGAGAGGAGTTCCACATTTTATAAAGGGATTTTCCATCAGCAGCATCAGGTGATAGCATAGCCATTTCTGGATTGCGCAGAGGAGGAGGAGACTGCGCAGTGGAGGACGCAGTGCAGTGTGGAGTTGTGCCGAGAGGTTGGAGAGTAGGGAAGTCACATCAGGAGATTTGGACGTAAGGCTAGTCGCCTCCTACCATGGATTATTGCATCATTTCAGAGACAATTTCCAACAGTTCCTTCCAGTGGTTCGATTTCCACAACAGTTTATTGAGGCAAGCCCAAGGGGGCCATTTTCTGAGGTCGAGCTTTTAGCAAACCATTTACTGGTTTTTGTGGGTTTGATGAGTACAGTCCGGTGTCCAATTCCCAGAATTTTCTGAGCAAGGGAAGCAACCTATCCAGTAGTTTGATGTCATCCAGCAACAGTGTTTCTGGGCTAGGCAGCGCAGAGGCAGAGCCATTTCCAGTAGGGGATTTAGCTTGGGTTTTAGTTGTTCTTCAGCCTGCTTGAGTAGGCCCGGGTGCAAGCCTTCCAACACCACTATTGTACTCTTTCCAATCACATTGATAAAATGGCTCAGCAGTTGTTTTTGGCTCCAGTTTGTATGTTTTGATGGTGTATTTTCTGTTGCTCTAGTTTTTAGTCTATTGTGCTTAATATTACTGTCTTTTCCCGAGTTGGGATATTACAGCCTTCCTGAGAGACTATCTTATAGATTCCATATGCTCTGACCTTGAATTCATTTGCCTCTTGCAACCAAGATTTCAATATATCCTTGATGGACTAACTAAATATGGATAACCATCTAATATTGAAAGCATCCTCATGTTCAAGCAGCTCATAACAGCATCCTATGTCGGCAGCAGTGAACAATGCAACAATTGCTCCATCATGACCCTTAACTATCCACTGTTTTTCATTGTGTGTCGTAGGATCCATTCTATTGTTTGACTATCCATTCTATTGCTCCATCACCATAGATAGGTAGCTTTGTTGGACTATCCACGACCCCTTCTATATTGCTTTCAATTCTAACAAAGCTTCTACCAAATCCTCTAATCACGAGCGGGACCATCTCTCTAGAGGAAGATGAGAGGCTGAGGCATTCTTTGTCAATGGTACCTGACATTTCGAAGATGTTGATCAATGCCATAAATGTCAGCTCAAAATATTGACAATAGTTAATTTCACCAAAACATATGAGTTCCAAGGTAAAGCTTCAGGATGCAAGGGCTAATTTGATCAGGCTTGGCAGGAAGAAATCTTTTGTGCAGGTCGTGGTCTCAAGTTATAGGAAAATCGCATTTTCCAAATGCAGTGTAGGTCACATTTCAATTCAACAGAGCACTACAGACTGTCGTTGCGACTTGCGACCTATGGATAAATAAAATAGCCTAGTTGCAATCTTATCAACAAAGCAGGTCGCATCACATTAATTGCAACCACAAGCTAAAAGCAATCTTCAGTCTTACTGCAAGTCGTGATCTGAGGCTGCAGCTCTGATAGGTTAGAACAATGGTTTGAAAGGGTAGAAAGGAAAGGAAGAAAGAATGTTGGCTTTGTCTGTATGGTATGAGCGCAACTAGTAGGGTCTGCCCAACATCTAATGGCAAGATTTCAATGAAATACAAATGGAAGCATGCCAAAACAAAAGCAAACTTTTATTTAAGAAATGTTTTAGAACTCTAGACTATGAACCATGCGATGCCACCCTCAATCACATCAAAGAAACTAAAAAGCAAAAATTGGTGTACTCTCCTTCAAGCAATAGAATATGCTTCTCAAGCCATAGACCATACAATTCATTCCCTTCTTGAATGTATGCTTTTGGGTTAGGGATTTCAAGCTTATGGGTTCCATTCAGGTAGTTCGATACAACATTCATAAGAAGATATAAAGGAGGTTAAGCACAGACCATGGAAAAACTTATGGTGTAGGGATGGAGAGCTAGGGTTTGATACCATGAACGTTAAGGCGTGGACCCGAGAGGAAAATTGGACGCAAGAATTCGGTCGTTGAGCTCATAAGGAATATGAAAAGATGAGAAAATGGAAAAAAAGTATGCGTGTTGAGCAATGCAAATATTGAACACATGTCAAGTGAACTAAGAACAATGATTGCAGGAGTTATGCGTTAAGGGGTCGCATTCACTATCGATAGTTGGAGGGGTCGCTTGCTCGCTTGTTGGTAGCAGAGTCAAATAGAAATGAGAGTTGACTTTATTATAAAGTGAAGGCATGTCTAGGAGGGTCGCAAGTTGCAAGTGCAACTATGTATTGATCGCATGCGACAGGAGCAATGAGGTCGCAAGATGCAAATTAAAAGCATAGTGAGAAGATGAATACGAGTTAAGGATGTGATTTGCGACCTACAGGGGTAGCAAGTCGCAGATTCAAAGCTTAACGAGAAATCACTGTGTTATCAGGGTGCGACATGCGAGCTAGAGGGATGTATATCCTCAAAGAAGGTCGTAAATCGCAGATGTAGTGGCTAGTGAGGCTACCAATACAAATTGCAAATGCGGCTTGCGACCTGGTGAGAAACCCTAAGTTTTAAAAACTTTAGGGTTAGGTTAGGTTTGCTAGATCCCAAGGAATCCCTAGATTGGTCTAAGAAGGGATGAAACCCTAGGAGACCATGGGCGAAGGGTGTACAAATTACCGTGCGGCTTGCGACCTGGTGAGAAACCCTAAGTTTTAAAAACTTTAGGGTTAGGTTAGGTTTGCTAGATCCCAAGGAATCCCTAGATTGGTCTAAGAAGGGATGAAACCCTAGGAGACCATGGGCGAAGGGTGGTAGGAGGAAAAGTAAGCAGGTCTCCAAATTTTGGAAAGGCCAAAATTTTGGGGTTGTTCTAGCGGCTACAACAAAACCCTAGGTCACATTACTAGAAACACTTTCACAACCCTTTAGCTCTGTTGTGATTTCCCTCTACACCTTAAAATGTTCTTGAGGTTGGAAACACGGTGTTACTCTTCACTCAAAGATGTGGCTCTGATACCAAGTTAGTTTTCTTAAAACCCAACTATTAAATCTGCGAATTTTTACCAAGTAAAAAGCTGAAAATGAACTTTAATTCACAACTATGTTGAGTTTACTAGCTATCATGCAGCTAAAACAAGGAACAAATGAAGACAAAGACACAAGAAAACAATACACAACAAATTTACCCAAAGAAACCCCAACTAGGGAAAACCTGCAATCTTGGTGTTTTTATATTATTCAGCGCAACAAATCTTCAAAAGGAGATTATAAATATGGGGGAAAACTTCCCTTCTCTTCTTCAAATCCTTTGTGCACCGGTCTACACGCTTCACACCAACTTGGCCTCACTTATGTGTCCCTGTACGAACTCGTACAGCCTGTACGACCTCCTCTACACACTGATTTTGGCCCCTGGAAGAAGTTTGTGAATTGTTGGAAGAGATCTAAGTTGAATTGGCCTCCCTTATCCCTCTAATTCGTTGATTTGAAACCCTAGCGCACTCTCTTCTTAGCTGAGCAAAACACCAAGATCTTCTAGTGCATAATGACCAAGTTTTGTGGCTTTTTCCCTCTTAGAAGTTTACATGGGCCCACGACTGCCACGAATGGCTAAGATGAAATCTCCTTGGACGACTGAGATCGATCTATTTTTTTTTTTACCATGGTGAATCGGTAACTCTTTAGACTAATCTAAGGGAGGTCCCAGGATCAATCCTTGTGGCTGCCTTATAACACCAAGAGTATACCCAGCAACTTGCAAGCCAGATATACCAAATCTTATGATTTAGCAAGAGCTGAGACTCACAGAAGGGGGGGAATCTACTCCATGAGCCGAGATCATAGCAGGCCATATACTCAATGGGATTTGAACCATGATCTTGTTGGTTTCACCCAACGAAACTTACGGTTAAACCACATATCACTGTATGAGATCGATCTAATTTTTTACTATAAGAAAATTCAAATTTACCTAAGTCAAAAACAATAGAGAAAGTGGTTTTTGCGCGTTGTCCCCACTTGTGGCTCCCTCTGCCAAATTTAGTGCACGGACTCACTTGACAATTCCGTAGCAAATCTGCCAAACTCATAACAGAAAACGCTACAAACTCGTGTTTTTCTGCACTCGCAAGGTAATGGATGAGGTGTCGTTTTGCAAATGGATAGAGGTCAGTCTGAGGTCATGTGATGAGTTGTTTGGAATCATGGTTCATGTTTGGTCATCATTACCATCCCATCATTCTGTTTTTCTTTCCTTATTTGGCCTCCTTCCTCTCGCATTCAAACTTATCATTTCAAATCATCCTTGTGAGTTGCTTGCTGCCACCTTTTCCCTTTTGTCTGAGTATAGCTATTGTTGTTGTCTTAAGGAAGGTCCAGCCTTTGTTTGCAAGTTGTTTGTTGTGCCTAATTGTCTTTTGCAGGTGTCATATTGCCAAGGAGGCCAGTGTTGTTTTGAAAGGAATGGCCACGCATAAGAAGAACAACAAAGGAGGCTCAATGGTCAGGTTTGAACCAATGGACCTCAAATTGGTCAATGAAGATTCAAGTTTTGCAGCAGCCTTCACCAGTGTTGGTTGCATGAGGTTTTGTCAGAAGTTGCAGTGGTATCATGCCCAAGTTTCCAAGGATTTTACAGTCAATTTTGTTGGCACTGCATCAAAGGTGGGTGTACTAAATTTCATGGTTTCTCCTGAAACTATTGCCCAAGCAACAAAAATTCCAAGGACATGGGAAGAGTGGTTTAAAGCCACCAAATTCAAATTGCAGAATTGTGATGAGTTCCTAAAGCCTAAGCACATAGGAGTGGACATGACCTCAGGGATACCAAGAAGTTGTCTCAAAGAGAATTACACCAAACTCTTTTTGGTGCCATCACATGATACCCAAGATAAAGAGAGAGTGCACCATTACATGATACCCGCCGAGTCACTTTCACCACATACATGAAAGAGATGTTCCCCATACCTCGGGTTTCCCATTGATTTTTATGGTTCATTACTAGTATACTTGTAAAGTGTATTTGAGCTTGATGCTTTTCACTGCTTAACTCAGGTGATGGTTCGACCTTGGCTACTCGCTTTGTATTAGTATCTGCGCCTAACAAGGATACTTGCTCTCTCAGGATTCAAAAGTATTTCACATGTGAAGGGAGGTTTCACATGATATATCAGTATCACTTCAGACTTTTGCTCCATTTCACTGGTAAGCAGCTTTTGGACCTTCCATTTTTTCTATTCAGAAGCCTAGGAAAAAATTCAGATAAAGCACAAGCTAGGCTTGAGAGTAGTGAAACCTCTATCTTCCATCACGGATTAATTAAGTTGTTGGTTATGGAAGAGTTGAAAAGATTAAATAGGGACTGGGCTACATTTCTGTTTTTAAGTGGTTATGAAGTGGATGTGTTGACTCCTAAGCAAATGCCCAAATCAAAGACCAACCCTTCTAGTAAGAATGATGAGCCCATAGTTGAAGCAGAAGGTAGACAAGAAGAAGAAATGCAACCAATTACAGAGCCCATGGAGGTTGAAATGGAACATTTGTAGAAGACAGAGATACCTCAGCCCACACCTACAAGCAGCAAACCTAAACCTAGCAAAAAGAGTCATGGGAGAATCCCTAGGAGCCAAACAGGAGGAAAAGGTAATCTTGAAGATATTTTACAAGCCATAGATATAGAAGAAACCCCTATGGTTAAACCTGTGGAGGCCAAAGGAGATAAGAAAAAGAAGAAAGGCCTCACTGCCAAGAAACTTGACTTTTCCAGTGAAGATGCAGGTTTTGTTTTTAAACCAAGAAAACCTCTCACTAGATTGCAGCGTGCCAAAGGTATGAAGGCTGATAAGAAGACTGAAGAGACAAAAAAGGGAAAACAACCTATAGTAGAAGAAATCATTGACCTATCCCCAACAAAAGAAGAAATTATCAAGCAGAGGAAAGGCAAGGAGAAGGTCACTGAAAAATGTAATAAAGTGTATTAGAGTCCTATTAGGTTTCAAATTCCTAAAAATAGCAAATCTCTATTTTCTCTCCTTGTAATCTGCTTTTTGGCTAGTCAAGGTGTCATTAGAGGTATTTGAAGGTTTGGCCTTGCTGGCAGACTCATTGTAAAGATACCTAAAGTTATAAATAGGTAGATGATAGATGGAGAGAGGGTTGATTGATGTCATGCTACAAACTACTTTTGTAATCTTTTTCTGTCAGTAATATACAGTTGCAGAAAACTTCTTGCTCACCTGAGATTCATCATGTATTCTTGTATGTGTTTGTCCAACAAGCTCTTTTAATCTTCTTTCAGCTTACTTTGTGTGTAATTACTTGGAATTCGTGGTTAAACATGCTCCAACATCCTTTATACATTTTGTCTGTTGCTTATGTCATGTTTTGATGAGAACACACATGCCTCAACTTCCATGAGAGATGTTTTATATGTGATTGAGTTTCCTAACTGACTCCATGCCCAATGGTAGCCATTTATTTGCATCCTTCACCTGCATAAAAACATTCCAAGAACATTTAAGAGTTAGCCATCTTTTTTAATCTTTATCTATTGAATATCATTCATATCCTTGAGAGAGCCCTCTCAGGTTGGAAAGGCTAAGTTCCAGCCAAAAGCAGGTTTGAAATAGTTACTCTGAATTGACTGTTGAAGCAGCCCATCAACCTCAATTTGGTGATAACACCCACATTGGGTTTTTCCAGGGACAATTGTCCAAAAATTTGTGTCATTCCTGTGCTAGTACTTCCTTATAATTTTGCTCAGTGAAATTTGCATTTCAATTTATTTCAATATTTATTGAAGATATTTCTGTAAATAACTTATTTCTGAATAATAAGTAGGAGGAATAATATTAGATAATGCAATAGAATTTCAAGTTGAAATTTTCACATGGTATCAGAGAAAGGTTGGGCAAGAAAGCAAAAGGGTCTACGCTAGAGGGAACTCGTGGTGCTAATCTAGCAACAAATTGTACTCTTGGGGGCTTACGCATTCCTTCTGCAGAAACTACTGGGAAAAGGAAAAGCACGAAAAATATGGAAGATCGCGTTGTTTAGAGTTGGCTTCAACGCTAGGAATGTGTGTGTTTATCTAGCTCTGCATCATCAAATGATTGGTATATTAATAACAAGGCTTCTACCCATATGACTAGAGAAAGAGAACATTTCTCCAGCTATCAAGAAGAAAGGATGGACTTCCAAATTACTATGGGAAACAAGATAAATTGTACCCCAGTAGGAAAAGGGACAGTAGCATTTCAGACAGAAGCAGAAGACAGTCTCTAAGCCACAAATGTGCTTCATGTGCCAGGTATGGGAATGAATTTACTTTCAATGTCTCAATTGCAGGACAAGGGATATGATGTACATTGTATACTTTATCGGAAGGAAAGTGTATGTCAAGCATCTAAGCTGGAAGAAGGCGGCTCAGATTGGAACTCGAAGCAACAGACTATACAAGTTGCAGCCCGAATCTCCAATGGCTCTGGTAGGCAACAATCTAAGTGGCGAATCAAATCTGAATGAGCTATGGCACAGACGAATGGGGCATCTACACCATGGAGCTCTGAGAATGCTCAGAGAAACTGTTACGAGAATTCCAGTCCTTAGCACCAAGCATGATGACGCATGCAGAGAATGCATACTAGGGAAGTACGCTAAAGCAACATATTCTGGAAGCAACAATAGGGCGAAAAGTATATTAGGACTAATACACTCAGATACCTGTGGACCAATGTCCACTAGAGCTCTTGGTGGAGGTAAATACTTTGTCACCTTCATTAATGACCATTCCAGGAAGACTTGGATTTACTTCTTAAAGACCAGGGATGAGGTCTTTGTTCAGTTCAAAGAATTTAAAGCTCTGGTAGAAAACCTAATCGGGAAGAAAATCAAAGTATTGCGCTCAAATAATGGTGGGGAATATACTGATAAAGAATTCACAAATTTCTGCGCAAGGGAGGGCATGAGAAGAGAATGGACCACTCTTTATAATCTGGAGCAGAATGGAGTTGCAGAACAGAAAAATAGGACTATTGTTGGGGCAGCAAAGGCAAAGTTGTATGACCAAGATCTGCCTAGATTTTTGTGGACAGAAGCATGCAGCACAGTTGTATACATCCAAAATAGGACCCCTCACAAAGAATTAGGAAAGACAACACCTGAGAGTGTCTTCACATGGATGAAGCAGGAGGTAAGTCACTTCATGATTTTGGGAGTGTGGCATATTGTCACGTTCCAGATGAGAAACGAAGCAAACTAGATCAGACTGCTGAGAAAGGGTATCTCATAGGATATAGCGCGACATCAAAGGCATACAGAATCTACATTCTGGGTAATAGGAAAGTTGTAGTAAGGAGGGATGTGAAATTCATGGAGGATCGAGCCTTCAGAAAATCTCGAGAAATGACTACCGACGAGCAATCTGAGGGTGAACCTCTTGTCCAGCAGCAATAGGGAGAAGATCCAACAGATGGACAAGGATCAGGGTCTAGCACTGTGACCAGTACTAGTATATCTTCAGGAGAAGAAGGTCGAGGTAGCACGTAGCAGATGGGAGAGCAGGAAGAAGAAATGATTGAGCCACTCACCACCAATGGCAAAATTAACAAAGAAGTACGACAGATGCTTAGGAAATCAAAGGAGTTTGTTAGGGCTCCTAGAACCGAGAAAAGGCACCGTAGACAGCCTGACAGATACCAAGTATTGGTAGCATAGGTTGAAGAACCCTCTAGCTTCTAGGAGGACGAACAACATCAAGTTTGGGTGGATGCTATGGTAGAGTACATCTTTATCATGACTAATGATGTCTGGGAAGTTGTACCTAAACCACAAGACAGATCAGTTGTAAGTTCCAGGTGGACCTACAAGATCAAGTATGTTGCAGATGGTAGTGTAGAGAAGTACAAGGCCAAGTTCGTGGCTAAGGGATATACTCAGAAGGAAGGGATAAACTACGAAGAAACCTTCACCTCCGTAACCAGATATACCTCTATTAGATACGTATATCCCTTGCAACACAGATGGGATGGGAGATTCACCAGATCGACATCAAGACTGCGTTCTTCAACAGGGTGATAGAAGAAGAGGTTTACATCGAACAGACAGAAGGCTTCGAAACACATGAGAAGAAAAATCATGTATGCATGCCGAAGAAAGCCTTCTATGGGCTTAAACAGACACCTAAAGCATGGTATGGTCGAATAGATGGTTACTTGCAGCAGATGGGATTTGTCAAGAGTGACGTTGATCCCAATCTCTACTATCTCACAATAGAGAATGAGCCTCTGATTTTGGTTTTGTATGTAGATGAATTGTTTTTGACAGGATCATCTAAGCTTATCAAAGACTGCAAGAAGAATCTAGTAGAAGAATTCGACATGAAGGATTTGGCGTTGATGCACTATTTTTTGGGATTGGAAGTAGCGAAAGCGAGAAATCTTTCTTGGGGAAGGAAGATATGCTACAAAAATTCTAAAGATATTTAGAATGCAGGATTACCCATGGCTACTCCAATGATTACCAATTTGAAGAAAATACATGCATCTAAAGATAAAGAAGTGGACCCCACCTTGTACAGGCAACTCATAGGGTCTCTCATGTATATGGTCAACACCAGGCCAGACATTTGCTATGTTGTTAATTCCCTCAGTCAGTTCTTGGTAGAACCAAAGAGGTCCCACTGGGAAGCTGCTACGCACATTCTCCGATATGTGCGAGGAATAGTCGGATATGGATTACAATACACCCAAGGCGATGATATCAAACTGCGTGGATTCATAGATGCAGATTGGGTAGGAAGTTCGGTAGATCGGAAAAGTACCACAGGGTACTGTTTCAATATTAGATCAAGAATGACCTCTTGGTGCAGTAGGAAGCATAAGTTTGTAGCACTGAGCTCAGCTGAAGCTAAATATATGGCAGCTAGCACAGCTTCATGTGAGGCCATATGGCTTAGAAAACTGCTCGTGAATTTATTCAGAAGGAAGATGGAAGCGACCAACATTCTATGTGATAATCAGAGTTGCATTAAGCTCTCTGAGAATCTTGTTTTTCATGATCGGTCGAAGCACATCGACATCGAGTGCCATTTTATTAGAGACTGTGTTCAGCGGGGGGCAGTACAGTTGCAGTATGTTCCCACAAAAGATCAAGTAGCAGACATTCTCACCAAGTCCCTAGGGAGAACAAAGTTTGTTCACTTTAGGGAAAAGATGGGGATGATTGAAAATCTGTTTCAGTAGCAGAAACGGATGAGGCAGCGCTTGAGAAGTTGTTGTAGTACAGATGCAACAGTGGCAGTAGCAATGTCATGGGCAGCAAAACATTTGCAGCAGCAGCGCAGTGGTTGGTGGACAGCTTGTCAGACATCAGCAGCGCAAAGGATGCTTCAAGGTCAAAGAAGTATGCAGTAGGAATGTTGTTAGAGCACTTTCCTCGCTAAGAGGGAGTGTTGATTTCTGGTAGCATCGGAAGTGCTCTAAGTCTCAAAATTTATGGAGAGGCTTAGGTACATGTATTCCAGAGAACCCAGAAATCATTTGTGAAAATTCCACTCGGAATATGTTTTAATAAAATAATTAATTATTTTAATGGAGACCCTAAGTCTAAACTTAGGGAAATTAAATAATTAAAGGGTATTAATAAAACAGAGAGTGAATCTTCTAGAGAACATGGATCAAGTCGAGATCTAATCTTAGTTGTTTATTAGAGATCTAATCTCAGTCGTTGATGTCTCAACGAGAAGACTATAAAGGAAGGCTTGAGGGTCATTTGGAAGATACACCAGTGCAGATACACAATTGCCCAAGTAAATCGATTTTCTCAGTGGGTGAAGTTCGGCAATAGAAAATTGATCCAGAGGGAGAGTTACAGGTGGAGGAGAGACAGAGAGGGTTCAGCATCAATCTGGGGTGCAGTAGCAGGTGACACAGTGGAAGGAAGAGACAACACAGAGGCAGAAAAGGAACAACACAGAGGGATGACACAGTTCTGCGCAGTGCCCACGCAGAGCCAGCGCAGTGGTGACGCAGGAGGCCTAGGAGGGTCCTTCTGAGGTCTTTTCTCATCGGAAAATTTTGTGAGAAATTTCTCTAGTGTTATCAGAGAGAATTTCTCTTCATTACTGCTGATTGTGAATTGTACAAGAAGATTTTTGTTGAAGAATAATAGAAACCCTCATCTGCTGCACCGGTTTTCCGCATTAGGTTTTTCCGGGGACAATTGTCCAAAAATCTCTGTGTCATTCTTGTGCTAGTATTTCCTTATAATTTTGCTCAATGAAGTCTGCATTTGAATTTATTTCAATATTTATTGAAGAGATTTTTGTAAATAACTTATTTCTGAATAATAAGTAGGAGAAATAATATCAGATATTACAGTATACAGAAATTTTCACAAAGTATACAGAAATCAATAACTAGCGGTTGTTGCCAAATGCCACCATTTTCTAGAGCACCATAAAATTGGAGGATAAACTAATGTTTTCTTTTCAAGAATTGATTATTAAGAATAATCCAACTTATATACTTTGGGAGCTTATTTATTTCAAGAAATCAAGAGACAACTTATTTTGACTACAAATATTGAAGTACTTTACCAATCATAAAATACTTTACAAATGAATCCTGAAAATATATCTAGGAATTATAAAAAGATATCCAGGAAAAAATAATTACTGCTAAGAAAAAGCATCACCTAAAAAGTATTCTTGAAATCTTAACATTGATATAAGAATAATCCAAGTATTCAAGAATTGATTATTAAGAATAATCCAACTTATATACTTTGGGAGCTTATTTATTTCAGGAAATCAAGAGACAACTTATTTTGACCATAAATATTGAAGTACTTTACCAATCATAAAATACTTTACAAATGAATCCTGAAAATATATCTAGGAATTATAAAAAGATATCAAGGAAATCTAACATTGATATAAGAATAATCCAACACAATCCAACATTGATATAAGAATTTTGCTATATAGCATCACCTAAAAAGTATTCTTGAAATCTAACATTGATATAAGAATAATCCAAGTATTCAAGAATTGATTATTAAGAATAATCCAAATTATATACTTTGGAAGCTTATTTATTTCAGGAAATCAAGAGACAACTTATTTTGACTAATAAATATTGAAGTACTTTACAAATCACAAAATACTTTACAAATGAATCCTGAAAATATATCTAGGAATTATAAAAAGATATCAAGGAAAAATAATTATTGCTAAGAAAAAGCATCATCTAAAAAGTATTCTTGAAATCTAACATTGATATAAGAAAGGGGTCCTTTTTATCCATAGTCCCAGCAAAGAAGTGGGTTATGTTAATGATCAAATTAGTAGTGTTGTTAGGGTCCTAGCAACATGCTAGATGGGCACACATACGGCAAGGATCCATCGTCTCCTCAGCATAAGACCCTGCTATTTAGGCCCAAAACCCCCTGAACAACCACGGGGGGAGTCCCTAAATTACCCTCAACACCTCCAGTACAAGACTAGTGCCTTATATGGAGTCAATTGAGGTGGAGGTGTTTACTTTATACCTACTTCCTATCTATAAAAAAGTCACTGTAGTAGCAGAAATCTATATAGCAAATATTAGTAGCCAAAATTCACTAAACATATAGCATACAACCTATGGATTTTGGTCTACACTGAAAACCCTAACCAAAAGTGATATTATCTTTCAATTTCGATGATTGATTAAGTTAAGACTTAAAACAGCTTGTTAACCTGTGTGCACACTGTAAAGTTCACATAAAATGTAGGGACAACAATATTTAATTGTTACAGCCACCCCACAAGTTCCTCACATTCCTAGAGGGTTATTCTAGGGGGTGGAGAGGTCAGAGGGCTTAATATAGAGTCTTTTAAGGCCTCCCCTCTACCCAAATTTGACTGAAAACTCAATTTCCAACAGGCTAGAAATCAAAATTCAGATTTTTGGGGGAAATATTTCTGTTTAAGCACCTAGAAATTTCCATATTTTAAATGTGCAATTATTTATGGCTGGAAATTAAAGAAAATTACTCTAAATAATTAATATAATGATTTTTAAACAATTTAGAGCAACTATCAAGATTCTATATTGAAATTGCTTACTTGAATAGTTGCAAAACTTATTGTAATTTATGCAGATCGCACTAGTACATCAACTTAACCTTCAGATATTGACATGCCAATGGCTAAATACAAGTGTAAAATGGAAACTTGTACCCTATCTTGGTGAGAACTATCAATTAACTCAATTATCCCCAGTATTTTAGCTTGCTAAAAGATAAAACAAGAGAAACTAGCAAGTTGATATCCTACTCTAACAACAGAAAAATAAAATAAATTTTGTGTTTTGAATATAGGTGGTTGTTGTGATATACATGTGTTGTTTTCTGTCTCACCTCTTGCTAGAGTGTGAAGTCAATACTCTTATAAATCAAAATAGATGTTTTTTTCCAAGGGAGTGATTTTGGTTTGGAATGGAAGTCGGCATCACTGTTGCTTGACCCTTCTTGGTGACTTTCAAACTATCATAGGAGCAGTCGCTCCTTGAAGTGGCATCTCCAACCTGTTGGAATTTACATGGTAAGTACAAACAGATCACAAATCAGTACGCCAATCTTTGACATGGTTAAAACCCTCAAAGAGGGAAACAGTCCACGGCCTGAGCCAACGCGGTTACTTGAGGCAATTTATTAATATAAAGAAAGAAAATTTACATAAGCTTC
The DNA here is from genome assembly GCA_034641835.2 of Pinus albicaulis. Classification (NCBI taxonomy): domain Eukaryota; kingdom Viridiplantae; phylum Streptophyta; class Pinopsida; order Pinales; family Pinaceae; genus Pinus; species Pinus albicaulis. The sequence goes on from CM076576.1 coordinate 981,487,711, forward strand.
TCTCATAAACGGTCACCGGAAAAATGACCCTCCATGCTCTTTAAATAGAGATCATGGACCAATCGGGTGTTAAGCCATGGATCAAGTGTCAGTGATATGGAGGAGAGAATGAACCATCGGATTATAAGTTACAAAAATACATAGTAAAGAAACACACTTTACCTAACTCTACGCTAGACCAAGTTATACTTAACTCTTTCCTGTGTGTCGGAATATCCTAACATCCCCCCTTAAGAACAACTTGGGATAGGATTGAAGGATTTACAAAGGTGACATAATAGGAGAAGGAAGGAGGCATTAGAGCATTTCCCCCCTTAATGATAACTTTCCTGAACTCCAAGCATAGATCGAAGTGTGGTAAACTTCGCTTCTGTGAGGGCCTTTGTAAAGATATTAGCAACTTGATCATTGGTTGAACAATAGTGCACTTCAAGAACACGATCATGAATGAGCTTTCTGATGAAGTGTATGTGTAGCTCAATGTGTTTCATGCGCTGACGCTGAACTGGATCTTTGCATAGCTGAATGGCACTCTGATTATCACACCAAAGTGTAGTTGGATGTTGCTGATGAAGACCAAATTCGGACAAGATCTGACGAAGCCACAGGAATTCCTTGCTGGCTTCAACAGCACCACGATACTCTATTTTTGTCGAAGAAAGAGAGATGGCACTTTGTTTCTTACAAGACCATGTAATAGGTCCTGAACCAAGAGTGAATACATAACCTGCAGTAGACTTTCGATCATCAAGGTCACCAACCCAATCAGAATTAGTGAAACCAACCAACAATGGAGATGCTCCAACACTGTAATGAATCTCGAACTGAACCGTACCTTGAATATTCGAAGTATTCTTTTAGTTGTTTTCCAGTGACTTTCATGAGGTTTGTGCATAAATCGAGCAACAAGACCAACGGCAAAGGAAAGGTCAGGACGGGTATGGGTTAGATACATAAGTTTACCAACAAGTTGACGGTATAAGGTAGCATCAACTTCAAGGGAAGTACAAGTGACTGAAAGCTTGACTCCATACTGAAAGGGAGAAGGGGCTGGCTTACAATCTTCCATGTGAAAGTGGCGTAGAAGATCACAGACATACTTGGACTGAGAAAGGGTAATACCTTCTTTAGATTGCAAGACTTGAAGACCAAGGAAATAATGCAAGTGTCCTAAGTCTGTCATCTCAAACTTCTTTTTGAGGCTAGACCTCACATGGTCTATATGGTTGGGATCACTACCAGTAAGGATAAGATCATCAACATAAAGAACAAGGATGATTAAGGACTTACCCACTTTCTTGGTGTAGACATTGTTGTTGGAATGACATCTAGAAAAGTCATTATCTAAGAGAAAGCTATCCATTTTGGTATACCAAGCCCCAGGGGCTTGTTTGAGACCATAGAGAGACTTCCTAAGGCGAAAAACAAGGCTAGAGTCGTTTTGGATAAAGCCAGGGGGTTGTTCCATGTAGATTTCTTCATGCAAGTCCCCATGTAAGAAGGCAGATTTAACATCCATCTGATGGACTTAAAGGAGGCAGCAAGGGAAAGAACAAGGCGGATAGAATTCATTTTGGCAACAGGGGAGAAGGTTTCAGTATAGTCAATGCCTTCAACTTGTGAAAATCCTTTAGCAACAAGATGAGCTTTATGTTTATCCACTTTTCCATCTGCTCCAAACTTTGTTCTGTAAAGCCATTTGCATCTGACAAGTTTTCTTCCCTTTGGAAGAGGAACAAGATCCCAAGTATCGTTTGCCAATAAGGAATGATATTCTTCATTCATAGCAGCATCCCAATCTGGATGACCTGAAGCCCTCTTCAAAGGTATATGGATCATGATTTTCTAGAACTTAAGCCAATAAGGAAGAGGCTCTGTCGAACTGAGAACGTGTACGACGTTGATCTGCAGGGTCACCTGCAAGAGAACCTGCTGCATCTCGAGTAGAGCGGACCCATTTTGGAAGTTGTGGAACTGAAGGAAGATCTGGAGGAGGTGGAGGAGGATTTTCATCCTCTTTGTCATCATCCGAAGTAGAAGGAATGTTGTTAGAAGTAGAAGAGATAGAGAGAGGTGGCACATATGTCGAATCAGGCTCGCAGGCCAAAGGTGGCACACACACTGAACTAGGCTCATAGGCCGATATATTTTCATCAAATTTTACATCTCTTCTAATGATTACATTTTTGGATTTGGGTTGAAGAGGTCTATATCCTTTGACACCTTCAGAATATCCAACAAAAATACATTTTTCATTCTTAGGTTCTAAGGCTTTATGTTTCACATCAGGAATATGGGCTCAAGCTTCACTTCCAAAAACACGAAAATGACTTACATCTGGTTTGATTGTGCTCCATGCTTCTTCTAGGGTGATATTCCTTAGAACCTTAGTAGGAGTGTGATTTACTATTTAATTTGCACAGTTAATTGCTTCTGCCTAAAAATTAAGACTAACTCCTTTAGATTGAAGCATACAATTTGCCATTTCTTTTAAAGTGTGATTCTTCCTTTCAGCTACACCATTTTGTTGTGGAGTATATGGAACAGTATGTTGCAATTGAATGCCATGCTCAGTGCATATTCTCCTCCATTGTCAAATCTTAACTTAAGAATTTGATGTCCAGATTGTTTCTCAACAAAGGCCTTAAAGGCCAAGAACATGTTAAAAACTTCAGTCTTGAGTTTTAAGAAGTATACCCAAGTGCGTCTGGAAAAATCATCAATGAAAGTTAAGAAGTACTTATAGCCAGAGAAAGAAACAACTGGAAGTGGACCACATAAATCAGTGTGCACAAGCTGCAAAGGGGCTGAAGCATGCCAAGAGGCACGTTTGTCAAAACTATCCCGATGATGTTTTCTAACTCCGAGTACACAACTAGAACAAACACCATCTCGGCAAGATACCATAGGAAGACTTGTCACCATATTTGCTTTACATAGAATTTGAAAAGAGCAATAGTTTAAGTGACCAAATCACTCATGCCAAAGTTTGCTCACTTCATCATTATGAGCAACAAAAACGGAGGGAAGACATGATTACCCAAATTTGTCAAACTTATACAACCTTGTGGAAGCGCCAGCAATGCCAGTAGCTAAGATATGTCTATGATCTCTTACGTCCTTAATTACAACATCATGAGGTGAGAATTCTACAGTTTTCCCTTCACCTAAATGAGTTATCTGAAAAACAAATAGAAGGTTGCAGGACAAGGTAGGAACACATAATACATCATTAAACTGACTATTATCTAGATGAATGGTTCCAGACCCTACAACACTAAGAGATATATCATCACCAACATAAATATTTTTGGTGTTACAATCATTTAAAGAAAACATGGCTTTATTTTTGGCCATGTGGTAAGAGGCTCCAGAATCAATGAGCCACTCATGAGAATGAGAAGAAGAAGATACATTCAATGCATAACCAAATCTCGATGCTTGACAACCACATGCAGAAAGTGTCATTCCCGAAGATGAAGTTGAAGAGTTCTCCAAATGGATGTTGTGCTTCTTCCTTGTTGCTTCCAAGGCTTCCATCTTCTTAAAACATTTTGACTCTATGGGGCCATCACGATTACAAAAGTTGCAATGTCTATCTCTCTTCTTCCCTTTGTTTCTATTTGCCTTTTCTTTAGGATGATGCTTCTTAGGATTCTTTTGCATATGGTTGCTGTTGGGTCATGCATACGGCCCTAGGAAGAGCTGCGTATCTACAAGACCAAAGTGTAAGAGAAATGAGGGCTTCTCTAGTGGAATGGAAGGTGGAAACAAATACAGAGTATGCAGGGCCTAGCTTAGCAAGAATGGAATAGATAAGACTACCATCTTCCTTTTTGACCTTACAACCTTCTAAAAGAAGTCTAAGGGTCTTGAACTTGGACAAAAAATCTTCAATAGAGGAGAAATTATTGGGGTCAAAAGTAAGCAACTCATTTTCAAGTTGGTGGGCTCTGATTTCATTTTGAATGTCAAAAACAGTATTTAGCTTTTTCATAGCTTCATACGGGAGTCAACTTCTTGGATATGAAATCTAAGATCTTGAGCAATGAACATTCCTATCAACCCTCGTGCTTGATCTTGTTTATTCTACCATTTAGCCTGTTTATCTTCATCAGTAAGTTTAGATTCTAGCCTTGAGGCTATTCTATAAAGCCCTTTACTTGTAAGTATGTCTACCATGTAGGATAACCATTGGAAATAATTGGTGTTGTTAAGAATAATCGGGCATGCACTTTCCATTTTTTTTTTAACTAGAGTTAAAAAGGTTGAAACTAACTGCTCTAATGGAAAGATCTTGAAAAATTAGGCCAGTTCAAAAAAACGGCTCTGAAAATGACTTCTGGGTGAAGAAGTTATGCATTTTTGAATAAAAGTTGTAGTAGATGTCGAGTAGTTGATGAGATTTTGAGGTAGCATCGTGTGTGTTCTAGCCCTGAAATTTTGTGGAGGGGCTAAGACACACAAGACCTCCAAAACCTGGTAAGCATTTGGAGAAATTTCATCTAGTGTGTGAGATAGTAAAATAATTAATTTTTTTAATGAGGACCTTAAGTCTAACTTAGGGAATTAGAAAAATTAAAGTGAATTAATTAAAAACATATGACGAAATGTTCTAAGTGACACGAATCAAGCAGTCTTTTAATCTGGGCCGTCGATAAGAGATTAGATCATGGCTGTTAATATGTCAATGAAAAAATTATAAGAGAAAGGATTGGGGTCAGTTGGAGACACACACAAAGTCTAAGAGATTGAATTCTTCTGACGGAGCAGTGCTCGAACGAAGATCAAATCTGAGTGACTCAAAGTTGCAGTGAGGGGCAGATGGAGTGATTAGCCAAGAGGGCCAAGAGTACAGTGCAGAGAAAGGGCAGCAGAGACGCAGTGGAGGCAACGCAGCCATCAAAGGGTGTGACGCAGTCCCTCAAGAGGGTGATGCAGGCCCACGCAGAGGTAGCGCAGCATTTCCAAGCAGAAGTCTGAAATTTTGCTGGAAGCAAGGGTTTCTAAGCCAACAGGGCTGAAACCAAGATTCGGGAGAAGCAGATCCACGAAGAGCTAGGGTGACGCAATCCCTCAGCCTATGCTACATAGGCTTACGCAGTAGTTGTGCAGAGGCTGCGCAGAGCCAGCTGGGGTTTCACCAGTTACTAATCCGGATCAACTAGGACTTGCAAGAGTGAGGGATATCTCACATTTTCTTTGATTGTCGAGGTTTTCTCTGTTGGGTCAGCCAAGTTTATGGCACCCTAGTGTACTTAGAAACTACTGCTTAATAATAATAAACCCTCATATATGTTGCATCGGTTTTCCCGCATTGGGTTTTTCCGGGGACATTTGTTCGAAAAATCTGTGTCACTTTGCATATGAGCATTGTATTCAGTAAATGATCTGTATGTGTAGGCTTTTAATTGTATTTACTTCGATGTTAATTCTAAATATTTAGATTAATAACTTCTATGTTTAATCAAGTAGGAGAAGTAAATCGAGATTCAACAGTAGGGTTTCTTAGTGAAGAAATCTTCACAATTGTCAAGTGATAGGTTGAAAGTTGATGATGAAGTTGTACTTTAAAAAAAAAATTCCCCCCTTTTCCAAACTTAATATAATAAGCTCACTTTTAAAGAAAAATACTACTTTATGTGACCCACTTTTATAAATAAGTGAGAGTCACTTTTACAATGTTACTTTTACATGTGCTTTTTAAATAAAACCCTTTTTTTTAAAGGCAACTTGCCAAAAAGTTCTTTAAGAAAAAGTAACTTGACAAAAAGTTTTTTTTGGAAAGAAGCATGACAAAGAGACGTGAACCCAAGACCTCTATTCTCATAAAGTGACTTTGCACCAAGTGAGCTAGGTAAAGGATTATGTAATTGTTTGAAAGGAGGAAGGGGCTTTTTTTTTTTTGCTATTCGAGGTGCATGTTTTTTTTCCGCAAAAAAACAATTTGCGCAAACAACGACAACAACAACAAAAATGCAAGCCTTACAACAGAATGTTAGATTTCCGGTTAGTCCGTCCAGCAACTATATATTTTTCTCGCTATTTCTGATTTCCCGAGATCACACAAAGTCCGGGAAAGAGCATACGTAGCAGAAAAATCTCGTCCTTCTGTTTCTAGTTTGCCACATCGCACATAGCGTAGAGCAAAAAGAGCATACGCAGAGAAGAGGGTATAATCTGGTAATAAAAAAAGACTATAAACCGAAATAAACAGGGAGATAAATAAATATAACTGCAAAAAACAATACTTTATACCTATAGATCTAAAATGACATAGCTTGCGCAATCGGAAACCTTTTCGCATGAAACGAAAGGGGTTCCTCACTGGAACAGAGGATCTGGACACAACAGAGCAGTTCTCCCGGGCTGAAAGTGGTCAGAAACAGTAGATCTAGAAAACGGCAGTCGTATGCAGTCAAACTGTCTTCAGATTTGGATCAATAATGGATGTGGCCCCCAAAATAGCTCTAATACCATGTACGAATTTACAGGATAAGTTCCTTAGATCAAATACCAAAGGTCACTGCTCACAAACAGATCACAGATCAGTACACCAATATTTTACGTGGTTGAAACCCTCAAAGAGGTAAATAGTCCACAGCCTGAGCCAATGCGGCAATTTATTAATATAAAGAAAGAAAATTCACATAAGCTTCTCTCATAAACGGTCACCGGACAAATGAACCTCCATGCTCTTTAAATAGAAATAATGGACCAATCGGGTGTTAAGCCACGGATCAAGTGTCAGTAATACCAAGGAGAGAATGAACCGTTGGATCACTACATATCATGATCATCGGATTATAAGTTACAAAAGTACATAATAAAGAAACACACTTTACCTAACTCTACGCTAGACCAAGTTACACTTAACTATTTCCTATGTGTCGAAATATCCTAACACAAACTTCAATTTCCATGTGCAATAGAATATGAAATCCTAGAGACAAAATGAAGTTCCCTCAATGAGATGGTTCAAATGGTTGGATTGCTCTACCTGCAAAACAAAAAAACTCAAGTGGCTTTTCCCCCTAATTGATTCTCTCCATGTGATTGGGTAGCCCCTCAATGGAAAAAATTTTGTCATGGAATAGTATGCATTAATAATATATAAAGAAGAAAATAAAAACAAAAACCACTCCATCAATGTACACAATAAATTACACAAGGGTTTGCAAAACATGACTCATGAGCTCTTTATTAGGATAGCATTTGTCTCAATTGATAACAACAACATTACAATGAGAAGAGGCTAGCCTTTCATAGTAAAAATCATAACAATTAGTTTATGGCTAGTTTGATTCTTAATCAACAAAATATCTACTAGTTATCCACATGTGAAGACTTAATAAATTAATTCATAAAATATTACAGGATAATTTTTAATTCACCCACTAGGGGGTCAACTTGGACAAATTTCCACAATTTAGCTCAAGATTCCCTTTGCTCACAATCCATTGCTCAACTAATTTGTCCACCAAGTCTACAACGACTAGTTACACCTTCTAATGGCTAGTTGACTTCACCAATGGTTATAACTTATTATTGACTTTACTTTACCCTTTGTTAGTCTTTGTAGCATCGGATGTGTTCTAGCCTTGAAATTTTGTGGAGAGGCGAGACTACAGGAGATCTCCAAAACCCAGAAATCATTTTTGGAAATTCCACCTAGAAGTGGCTTAATTAGATTATTAGCCCGTTTTTTAATATTTCCTAAGTCTAACTTAGAAAATATGGTTAGTTAATCAAAATTAATTAAGTCGAGGTGTGAATGATAATCTAGAAACTCACACGAATCGACTTCAAGTTAATCCTAGCCATTGATTAAAAATCAATCTTGGTAGTTGGAGTCCCAACAGAGGATAATAAGAAGAATTTGATGGGCACTTGGAGATTACACTTGTGAGGTTCAATTTCATGAGTAGATCGATTTCCAGAGTAGCAGCAGTCAATTGTTGAAGAGAGAGCTAGTGAGATTGAAGCAGTGAGGAAGAGAGGCAAAGACAGTGAAGCCGAAGGAAGGATTCGAGATTCGGTGAGTGCATTTGCAGAGAGGCAGAAGAGCCACAGAGAGACTAGCGCAGAGGCAGTGTAATAGCCTCTAGAGGCAGTTTCGATTCTACTGGGGAAAGACGAGTTTTAGTGCCAGAAGCTGGACAGAGGTTCCAAAGGCCAGGAGAGACATTTTCCCAGACAGTTGCAAACCAAACGGCTTGAGGAGAAGTTGGTTCGAGCTGAGTGCAGAAGTGACTGTGCTAGTGTGACGCAGTAGCTACGCAGGGCCAGTTTGGACGACTCACCTGGAGCTGAGGTCAGAGCCCGGATTTGCTTGTGGAGTGATGAAATTTCCTCACTAGATTTTTCCTTGGAGTATTTCTCTATAGGATTGCCAGTTTCGGCATCCAGTTGTACTCAAATTATTTTCACTGTTGCTTAATATTAAAACACTCATCTGCTGCACTGGTTTCCCAAGTTGGGTTTTTCCTGGGACTTTAATCCAAAAATAATTGTGTTACTTTATGTATGTGTGCTAGCATTTCTTCTAGCGTTTATCCTTCCGCAGTTTTTATTTGTGAAGGTTTCAATGTATTTATTTCAATATTGGTCGTAGAAAACTGCAGATAAATTGTTAAATTTAATTAACAATTAAGAGAAATAATATCAGTTGTTGCAATAGGATTCCAGTTTAGGAATTTTCACATTGTACCAGAGCGCAGAAGATCAGCTAGAGAGCTCAATAGCGAAGACAGAAGGAGTTTCATTATTCAGTGTGGACTGCAGATTGAGACCCCAGGAGGCAGCTCCGTCACTTTGCCAAGACATTGAGTCACTTGAGAAGAATCGATTTTTCAGACAGAGCGATAGAAAAATTCGATATCTCCAAATCGAGTAGCACCAAACGCAGAGGGAGCAGTCCAGTATTTTCACAAAGCAGATCTCTAGCTGGACACAGTGGTTTTGCAACAGTTTGCTAGAGAAGAGCTACCATCGGGTGGAAGGTAGAAGAGCATACATTGAGGGAAAATTTTCCTCGGGGAACTTCTAGTCTCAAAAAGTTCGATTTCCCTTGCAGATCAGCAGTCGTTGTGAGCAGTGTCTCACTCCAGAAGGGAGTGCGAATAGCAGAGCAGCAACTGAGCAGAAGGGAAGAGGAGATTTTCGACACTTGTTGAGATGGCCACTGCTGGGCTTCGTGATCAGGACAGGTTGGATGGGGCTTCCAACTACGTCATTTGGAAGGCAAGGATGTCCTTCCTTCTGGGCGAGTTTGGCCTAAAAATATCTATTGATGCAGTGGTAGTGGTTCCCATGGATACGGATCAACTGAAGCAGTACATAAAGGAGATGGCGCAGGCAAAGAGATTGATCCTAGATGGTGTCAGGGATCATGTGGTCTCGCATATCGCCGGCAAAGATACTGCCAAGCAGATGTGGGATTCTTTAGCCACGTTATATTAGGGTACTTCCGAGCAGTGGAAGTTGTATCTCGAGCAAAAGCTGAGATGCATCCAAATGCATAAAAGGGAAGGCATAGACCCCTTCCTCACCAGGATTCAGGAAGTCCGGGATGAGTTGTCGGTTGTTGCGGTAGCACCTCAAGCCTTAGAGTTGGAGTTGTCGTCGCTCGATAGTGTCTCAGATGATTGGCAAGTCTTTGCCCAAAGTATATTGGGCAGAGACACACTACCAGAATGGGACAAAATGTGGGTTGACTTGTAGCAGGATGAGACGAGGCGAGCTCTTTTAAAGAGATCCATCAAAGGCAACAGCAGCGGAACGAAGAAGGTGGAGGAGAATGTGGCCCTCGCATTAAAGGGTCCCAATCAGTGACAAGGGGAGCTAAGAAAGAAATAGGACTTTTCAAAGGTCAAATGCTTCAAGCGTGGTGAGCTAGGCCACTACAGTACCCAGTTTCCTCTCAGGAAGAAGGACAAGGAGGAGAAGCAGGACTAGCAGGCAGCTTTTGCATAGATTGGTAGGTTTTCCTACAGGCTGGAGGAAGACTTCATGATGTTCGCTGATATACCTCCAGGACTGAGGTGGGGCAACTTGGTTTTGTAGCCGCAGAGCGCTACAGATGGGCAGGATTCTTGAGGAGTCCACCTCTTGGATCAATACTTGGCTACGAGGGCCCACAATATTCAGTAGCAAGATGGACCAGTAGCAATAAGTGCAGTTAGATGCTAGAGTGACAGTTGCAGACAGGATGCAGGAGAGCACAGTGCACAGTTGGCAGCTGTGCAGTTTGCACAGTGCAGAGTCAACAACAGCGCAGAGCCTTAAGTGGGCAGTATAGAAGCTAGCACAAGTCAGGACTCAGGTGACAGATGCATCATACCGAACACATTTGGTTCAGTATTTTGGATGTTTTTCTGTTGCAGATGTTGTAGTTGCAGCAACAGTAGATGAAACAAAGTTGCAGTGCAGATGCAGTATTGGCAGCAGTTCAACAGAGTCAGCAACAGCATAAATGCAGCGCATATTTGTGAAAGTTTAAAAATAGAAACCCTACTACAGCATCTTAATCTACTTCGCCTACTTGTATGATTAATTAACAAGTTATTAATCCGAAGTATTTAGAAAAACGTTAAAGCAAATAAAAACTGCAACCTACACATTTACAGATCGTTTACTGAACAACACGCACATGTGACAAAATTACACAGATTTTTCAGACAAATGTCCCTGGAAAAACCCAATGCGAGAAAACCGATGCAGCAGCTCTAGAGTGTTTTATTATTATGCAAAATCTGAATACAACAATTTGGGCACCAAAAATGGTCTACCCTACAGAGAAAATACATGGCAGTCGTACCTTTCACTCGGAGACAGAAAATATGGTGGGTCCAACCCTCTACGGGGAATTACAAATTCGAGCCATTTCTGGCCTACTGGAAACCCTCAACGCAGTCTTCCCAGCCTCTGCATCAGCCCTCGGCCCAACGCAGCCTCCGCGCAGCGCAGGCTGCCCCTGGGTCACTCTAGAAGGCTCTATGTTGCCTCTGCGTGGCCTCTGCGTCCCTCCTGATGGCCTCTGCGCTGCCTTGGTATGATGTTGCCTCTCTCTTGTTGTATTCTCGGCCTCGGATCAGATCATCCCTTGTCGATCTTTGCCCCTCACTGCACTGCAAAATCACTTCGAATTCCTCAGCAAACCCCGCCCCAGAAATTCGACTTAGCTTCAGTGCTCTGCAATGTGTGTGTGTTCTCCAACTGACCCCAAGCCCTTCCTTCATACTTTTCTCATTGGGAAACCAACGGTTGTGATCTAATCTCTTATCAACAACTGAGATTAAAAGAAAGCTTGATCCATGTCACTTAAAACATTTCATCACATGTGTAATTTAATTCACTTTAATTTTTCAATTTCCTTAAGTTAGACTTAGGGTCCCAATTAAAAACTTTAATTATTTGAATAACTATTACACCAGATGAAATTTCTCCAAACGCTTTCTGGGTCTTGGAGATCTCATGTGTCTTAGACCCTCCACAAAGTTTCGGAGCTAGAGCACACTCGTTGCTACCCCAAAATCTCAACACTCCCTCTTAGCGAGGAGTGTGCTCTAGCAATACTTCCATAATGAAGCATCACCAGAAAAACCCAATGTGGGAAAACTGGTCTTTTGGCTGTTGGAGGGTTTATATTATTAAGTAGATTCTAAGTACAACAAATCTGGGCACCTTACTGGTTAACCAGACAGATAAATACAAAGTCTGCAACAATACCTCTATTCCGGAGACAACAATACAGACTGATTCACACCCTCAAATGGAATTTAAAGAACTCAACCTTTTTCAGTCTTCAGAAATCTCAACGCTGCTCTAAAGCCTTCTGCGTCAGCTCTGTTAAGTTGTGATTGCCCCTGCGCTACTCTGGAAGGGCCTGCGTCACCCCAGACTAGGTTACGCTGCCCTGGATGGGCCTGCGTCAACCCTGGTGGCCTCTTGTTGCCTTTGTGCTGCCCTTTCTGGGCCTGTGTAGCACCTAAAGCCCTCTGCGCTGCGTAGCTGCTGCTCCCTCTGCGTTGCTCTGACTGCTGCTATCTCTGCCTCTTGTTGACTCTTGGCCTGGGATCAAATCATCCCTCTCACCAATACTACCCCTCGCTGCAGCTTAAACACTTCTGGAAATTCTTAACAAACCATGCCCTAGAATTCCAACTTAGTCTCAGTGCTCTGCCTCCGTGTGTGTTCTTCAACTAACCCCAAGCCTTTCCTTTATACTTTTCTCGTTGGGAAACCAACGGTCATGATCTAATCTTGATTTGACGGCTAAGATTAAAAGAAAGCTTGATCCGTGTGACTTTAGTCATTTTCATCACATGTTTAAATTAATTACCATTAATCTTTTAATTTTCCTAAGTTAAACTTAGGGTCCTTAATTAAAAAGATTAATTAATTAATTTTCTCTTAAATAGGATGGAATTTCTTATATCCTATTCTGGGTCTTAGAGATCTCATGTACTCTAGTCCCTCCACAAAGTTTGGGAGCTAGAGCACATCTGATGCTACCCCAACACTCAAAAATTTCAACACTCCCTCTTAGCGAGGAATGTGCTCTAGCACAACACTACTTCACCCCGAAGTTCTGTTCTGATCTCTGGTGTGGGTCTCTGCGCTGATGCTTGGCCTGCTATCCTTCATCACTGCGCTGTTGTTGCTCTCCCATACTGCCCATGACGTTGCCACTGCCACTACCACATTTGTACTGCATCTCCCTCTCAATCTGTTGCATCGTGCTGCCAACTATAGCACTGCAACTCAGTTGCTGAGAGTAAGCAACTGAAGACTACTACCCAATCTTTGATAGACAAGTCAGTTGGGTTGCATCTCATCACTGAAGCTCCATCGGTTGTTGCTCTGTGTTGTCATCACGAGGTTGTTGCCCTGCTGCAGCTCTGCACTGTGTAAGCAAACCTCTTCTGCACTGCCTCTACGCTGAAGTCCCTTGCGTTGTTGTTGCGCTGTGCTATCCTCCAGAAGCCTCTGCGTTGTTGTAGCTCTGCATTGCGTAAGCAAGCCTGCTTTGCACTGTTAAGTCACATCAACTCCTTTGTGCTGCTACTGCGGCATCTGCACTGCGTTTCTCCCTCTCGACATCCAGCTTTGCCTTTGCTCCATCTGTGATCCTCTGCACCCACTGCTCTACTTGTCCCGCTACTATCTTAAGGCTCCCCTAGCACGGATGTGATCCAAGAGTTGGGCTACGAAAGGATCTCACCGCCACTATGTAGTTGCTCTACAGATCCATGTCGCCCCACTTTCGTTGTTCATGAGCACTCATGGCTACGTCATCTTCGGAGCCATCGTCCGCCACAGCAGCCTTGGAGCTAGAAATTTCCTTGTCCTTCTTCTTCTGAGGACAATTGTTGGCGAAATGTCCTAGTTCATCGCACTGGAAACACTTGAACTTAGACAGATCCCACTTCTTTCTCCCTTGTTGCCTCTTTGATGCCAAGGCTGCATCTTTCTCTTCTTCCTTCTTCACTTTACACAGCCCGGTGCTAAAATGTTTCTTGGTGATCCGACGGATTTCTTCTTGTCGAAGGATTGCCCACATATTGTCCCAGTTGGGAAGGTCCACTCTGCCCAAGAGACTTTGGAAAAAAGTTTCCCATTCCTCTGTGACAGCATTTAGAGCCGTCCTCACCATAACATCATCCTCCATCTTCACTCCCATGTCAGTTAGTTGATCCCAGATCGCTTGAAGTCTGGACAAAAAAGGCTCAATCTCCTCCCCCTTGGTCATCATGAATAACCTTAACTGGTTCTCGAGAAGCATCTTCCTATGGATATATCTTCCTTCATATAGTGTGGTCAGAGCCACCCACATCTTATGAGTCGTCTTCTTATCGGCTATGTATGGAACCACATGATCTTTGACCCCGTCCATTATGAAACGTTTGGCATGTGTCGCTGCTTCTTCATGCTTCGCTAGGAGATCCGCATTGGTCGGCGTGGCCAGGACTTTCATGCATGCTCCCTCAGACCGTATGTCTCCATGACTACCAGGATTTTGGCCTTCTGGATTGCAAAGTTGGACAAGCCATCCAACCTATCCTGATCACGTAGTCCGTGAGGTGCCATCTGCTCAGTAGATCTGTCGGAATGAATCCTTCTATCTATACTAGAGGCTGGGATCTGGGGTCCTTGGCGAGAAAGGCACCCTCTTCTCCCTCTCACAACTGACTTCCTCTCTTGGAAGTCTGTCAAATCAAAACGACTCAGCTCCCTTCGATCCTCTGATCGATCTGCAGATTTCTTTGTCTAGAAATCCTCTAAGAAGTTGTTCTCCTCCCGCTCTTTGTCAACTTGCTCAGGCTAAATTCTAAACCGACAGAATTTTAACCCCACTAGCAACTACTGAAGCTCTGCAACACTTCTTCTGGCACTCTAAATCAACAACATCTTCAGGACTGCGTCACCCTAGTTGTCCTTTGTGTGAGCAAACAATCCCAACACAGCCTCTGCGCTGCCTTTGCGCAGTAAGTACGTGGGCCTACGTGGAGACTGCGTCACTTTGGCGTCTGTGTGGCTCTGCTCCCTTCTGTTGCTACGCTGTCCTCTCTGATCTAACTTTCTGCGGCTGTTGCTACTTTCTTTGCTGCTTTCTGCAGCAAGGATTCTTCAGGATTCTTGTTGGTGATTCAGCTAGATCTGCAATCACTCTGATACCATGTGAAATTTTCTAAATATTAGTTATGCAAAAACCCTACTGTTAAATCACGATTTACTTCTCCTGCTTAAACAAGTTATTAATCTGAAATGTTCAGTATTAATATCAAAGTAAACACTTTCACAGCCTACACAGATACAGATCTAAACTAAATACATGCACATAGACAAAGTGACAATGGATTTTCTGGAAAACTGTCCCCGGAAAAACCCAAGTGGGAAAACCCGTCTTCTGGCTGCTGGAGGTTTTATATTATTGACTAGATTCTAAGTAGAACAAATCTGGGTACCTTACTAGTTAACCCAACAGAGAAATATAAAGTCTGCAGCAATACCTCTGTTTCGAAGACAGAAAAAACTGACTGATTCACACCGTCAAACAAGATTTACAGAACTCAGCCTTTTTTAGTCTTCAGAAACCCCAGCGCTGCTCTAAAGCCTTTTGTGTCAGCTTTTCTAGGCTGTGACTGCCCCTGCGCTGCTCTAGAAGGGTCTGCGTCACCCTAGACTGGGTTACGCTACCCTGGCTAGGCCTGTGTTAGCCCTGCTGGCCTCTTGCTACCTCTGCGCTGCCCTTTCTGCGCCTCGTAGCACCTGAAGCCCTCTGCGCTGCGCAGCTGCAGTGTAGCTGCTGCTCCCTCTGCGTTGCTCTGACTGTTGCTTTCTCTGCCTCTTGCTAACTCTTGGCCTGGGATTAGATCATCCCTCTCGCCAATACTACCCCTCGCTGCAGCTGAAACACTTCTGGAAATTCTTAGCAAACCACACCCTAGAATTCCATCTTAGTCTCAGTGCTCTGCCTCCGTGTGTGTTCTCCAACTGACCCCAAGCCTTTCATTTATACTTTTCTCGTTGGGAAACCAACGACCGTGATCTAATCTTGATTCGACGGCTAAGATTAAAAGAAAGCTTCATCCATGTGACTTAAGTCATTTTCATCACATGTTTAAATTAATTACCTTTAATCTTTTAATTTTCCTAAGTTAGACTTAGAGTCCTTAATCAAAAAGATTAATTAATTAATTTTCTCTTAAACATAATGGAATTTCTTAAATCTCTTTCTAGGTCTTGGAGATCTCATGTACTCTAGTCCCTCCACAAAGTTTGGGAGCTAGAGCACATTCGATGCTACCCTAACACTCAAAAATCTCAACATAAAGCACCGGACCTTTGATAGGTCCTTCTTCTTCTGCTCTTGTTGCCTCTATCCCTTAGATGCAAGGGTTGCGTCCTCCTCCTCCTCTTTCATTACTTTGTCTCCCCCGCCGCTACTTTTCTTCTTGGTTATTCCCCTGATTTCCTCCTGACAGAGGATTGCCCACATATCCACCCAGGATGGTAACGTTGCTCTGCCCAAGATGCTTTGGACAAACGTTTCCCAATCATCAGTGATTGCATTCAAGGCAATCCTCACCATGAGCCCTTCATCCGGAGTTGTCCCCATAGCAATCAGTTCGTCCCAGACAGTCTGAAGTCTAAAAAGGAAGGGATCGATTTCCTCTCCCTTCTGGATCTGGAACAACCCCATTTGATTCTCCAAAAGCATTTTCCCTTGGACAAAAAAACCCTGATACGTCCTGTTCAGTGTTGTCCACATCTCATTTGCCGTGTTCTTTCTGGCAATATGGGGGACCACGTGATCCTTTACTCCATCCATGATCAAGCGCTTTGCCCGCGCCTAATTCTCGTTGAATTTCTTCATGGGATCTGCATTGGTAGGCATAGATACGACATTTTATGCATAGTCCTTGATGTCGTACTCATCAACGTGTCAGGATCCTAGCCCTCTAGATAACAAATTTGGAAAAATTGTCCAACCTCTCTTGATCTCTCAGTCCATGAGAAACCATCTCTGCTCAATCTGTCTCCCTCCCGTTGCTGCTATACTTCAGCAAAGAACTGGATCTGGGCTTCTTGGCGAAAGAATCCTCTAGAGAATGTGCTCCCTTTGACCAATGATTTCCCTCCCGGAAATCCTTCACCAATTCTGACAAATCAGTCCTCTATGATCACTCCCTTGATCACACTCAGATTCCTTGGCTAGAGAATCTACTGAGCGACTGTTCCCCTCTCGCTTTTGTCACCTTTGCTAGGCACTGTTCTGCACTAACAGAACCTATGCCACACCAGCAACTACTGAGGATTTGAAGCTCCACTTCCAGGCTTTGGAAAACTGCACAGCAATTCTCCACACGAACTGCGTCACCCTCCTAGTGCTGCGTCACCCTCGGCGTGAGCAGACTGGCTCAGCGTCCCTCTTCTGGTGTTGCGTCAGCCTCTGTGTGAGCAGACTGGCTCAGCGTCCCTCTTCTGGTGTTGCGTCAGCCTCGGCATGAGCAGACTGGCTCTACATCACGTCTCTGGAGCTACGTCAGCCTCTGCGTGAGAAATCTGACTCTGCGACACCCTTGCAGGGTCTGCGTCCCTCCTGGTGTTGCGCTGCCTTCTTCTGGATCTTGCTGCTTTAGTTGCCTTTTCCTGCAGCAATTATCTTCAGCCGCTCAGCTGGTGGATCAACTTGATCTGCAATGCTCTAATACCATGCGAAAGTTTCAAAACAAAAACCCTATTGCAGTATCTTGATCTACTTTGCCTACTTGTATGATTAATTAATAAGTTATTAATCTGAATTATTTAGAAAAACAATAAAGAAAATACAAACTGTAGCCTACGCATTTACAGATCATTTACTGAACAACACACACGTGACAAAATTACAATTTTTTTGAACAAATGTCCCCGGAAAAACCCAATGCGGCAAAACCGGTGCAGCAGCTCTAGAGGGTTTTATTATTATGCAAAATCTGAATACAACAATCTAGGCACCAGAAACGGTCTGCCCTACAGAGAAGATACACGGCAGTTATACCTTTCACTCGAAGACGGAAAATATGGTTGATCCAACCCTCTACGGGGAATTACAAATTCAAGCCCTTTCTGGCCCACTAGAAACCCTCAATGCAGTCTTCCTAGCCTATGCGTCAGCCCTCTAGCCCAACGCAGCCTCTGCACAGCACGAGCTGCCCCTGCATCACTCTGGAAGGCTCTACATCGCCTCTGCGTCACCCAAATGGTTTTGCGTAACCCTCTGCGTGGCCTCTGCGCCAGTCTGGCTAGAGTGCATCCCTCCTGCTGGCCTCTACACTGCCCTAGTACGATGTTGCCTCTCTGCTATTGTATTATCGACCTCGGATCAGATCATCCCTTGCCCATCTCTGCCCCTCACTGCACTGCAAACTCACTTCGAATTCCTCAACAACCTTGCCTTAGAAATTCAACTTAGCTTCAGTGCTCTGCAATGTGTGTGTTTCTCCAACTGACCCCAAGCCCTTCCTTTATACTTTTCTTGTTGGGAAACCAACAGCCGTGATCTAATCTCTTGTCAACAGCTGAGATTAAAAGAAAGCTTGATCCACGTCACTTAGAACATTTCATCACATGTGTAATTTAATTCACTTTAATTTTTCAATTTCCCTAAGTTAGACTTAGGGTCCCCATTAAAAATTTTAATTATCTAAATAACTATTACATTGGATGAAATTTCTACAAACTCTTTCTGGGTCTTAGAGATGTCATGTGTCTTAGTCCCTCCACAAAGTTTCGGAGCTAGAGCACACTAAATGCTACCCCAAAATCTCAACAATATCAGAGTTGCGCAATGGTTGGAGGGAAGTATGGCCAGACATCAGCAGCGTGACAAGAAATGATGCAGAGACAGGGTGTTGTAGCAGCAGGTGCAGCACTAGAACACATTCCTCGCTAAGAGGGAGTGTTAGTTTTTGTAGCATCAAATTTGTTCTAGCCTTGAAATTTTTTGGAGAGGCTAGAATACAAGAGATCTCCAAAACCCAGAAATCGTTTCTAGAAATTCCGCCAAGAAGTGACTTAATGAGACTATTAGCCAGTTTTTAAATATTTTCTAAGTCTAAACTTAGGGTATATGGTTAATTAATTAGAATTAATTAAGTCAAGGTGTGAATGATCTAGAAAATCACAGGGATCGACTTCAAGTTAATCCTAGCCATAGATTAAGATTTAGTATTGGTCGTTGGAATCCCAACACAGGATTGTAAGAAGAAGTCGATGGGCACTTGGAGATTACACTTGTGAGGTTCGATTTCATGAGCAGATCGATTTCTAGAGTAGTAGCAGTCAGTTGTCGGAGAGAGAGGTAGTGAGATCGAAGCATTAGGGAAGAGGTGCAAAGACAATGAAGTCGGAGGAAGGATTCCAAATCCGATGAGTGCATTTGCCAAGAGGCAGAAGAGCCACAGAGATGTTGACGCAGAGGCAGCATAGTAGCCTCTAGAGGCAGTTTCAATTCTACTGGGGAAAGATGAGTTTCAGTTCCGGAAGCTGAACAGAGGTTCCATAGGCCAGGAGAGACATTTTCCCAGACAGCAGCGGACCAGACGGCTTGAGGAGAAGCTGGTTCGAGCTAAGTGCAGAAGTGATTGCGCTAGTGTGACGTAGTAGCTGGGCAGAGCCAGTTTGGACAACTCACCTGGAGCTCAAGTCAGAGCCCGGATTTTCATGTGGAGTGAGGAAATTTTGTCACTAGATTTTTCTTGCCAGTATTTCTCTGTAGGATTGTCAGTTTCGGCATCCAGTTATACTCAAATTATTTTAACTGTTGCTTAATATTAAAACCCTTATCTGTTGCACCGATTTTCCCAAATTGGGTTTTTTCAGGGACTTTCGTCCAAAAATCACTGTGTTATTTTACGTGTGTGCTAGCATTTCTTCCAGCATTTATTCTTCCACAATTTTTATTTGTGAAGGTTGCAGTGTATTTATTTAAGTATTTGTCGTAGAAAACTACAGATAAATTGTTAAATTTAATTAACAATTAGGAGAAATAATATCAGTTGTTGCAATAGGATTTCGGTTTAGGAATTTTCACAACCTTTACTAATTTGACTAAGCCACGTGGATACTGGATCTCTAATGCCCTTGATTTTTTGACAATTTTGGAACTTGGGTTTAGCTCTATTCGCCTTGATTAGTACTAGGTATCTTTCTGATTTTCCACATCATCTAAGGCATTGCCACATCATCACTTTGTATGCCACATCATCATACCGCTGTGTTGGTTCTACAACACCATTGTTAATCTTTGATATCTAACAAATGGGTTTTGCTCATCTCTTTTGTGCTCATCACTTTGACATATCACATGCTTTAATTTGCCCAACACTCTACATGATACGCCTCTGGAAACTTTTTCTAACTTATCGACCAAGTTTGAACAAGTTGTAACTAACCATCGAATGCTCAAATCTAAAAATTCCACATGTCATGATATCCTCTCATCGTGCTCTATAACCTAAGAGTAGGTTGACTTTTTAACCACTAGGACTACTTTGTATTGGGAACCATGAACTGCCTCGAGAAACATGAATGTTGTCGAAATATACTGTTATTTTTCGAGAGTTGTCATGAGGAATACTACACCAGGGCCAAGATCACATTACAAACTCAAAAGACTCTAACCATGTGAAATGACATAGGTGCACCTTAACACCGCTAGACTGGCCCATACAACAGTGATCACCCCTACAAATGTAGGCTCCAATAAAACCATGAGTCCACAACAGATTTCACCTAAAGCCCTCCAATCCAATTAGGGAAAAAAGAGACTTTGAGTGGAACTTCAAGGGACAGGGCATGGTCCAACCAAACAACTGAATACTGTTGATTTTTAATGTACCTTGGACAAGTGGTTTCCCATGGGTTAGTCTCTACCTGGGGAAAAGTGTCCAAAATAATTATTTTCCTAAGAGTGACTTTATAAAGTGAAAGTGAATTTATAAGTGGTAAAGTCAATGTTAAATTATAAAGTGAAAAGTGACTTTTGACATAAAGTACAATGTGGGTACTTTATTTAATGGGTGAGCTAAAAAATAAAAAGTGAGAATCAAATCCACATTTATTCTCATCGCTTGATCTAAATGAATCTGAGCCTTTAGATCTTAAGGTTGCCCAAAAGCAATTTACGGAAATAAAAGGGGGAAAAGAAAGAGAGGTTGCATTCATTGTTCATGAGCAGAATGGAGAAAGGAGGTTGAGGGTTGGAGAAAAGTTCTAAAGGAGAAATTTGTTGGAGCAAACTGAAAGAGTGATTTCTGGGCAAAGTTGGGCACGGAAATCAAAGCATAGAAGACAGCAGAAATGTACAGTACGAACATCATTGAATGCAATGAGTTGCACACAATTCGTGAGAAGTTTTTGGAACAAAAATAATAATTAAAATCCGTACACTCCGTACATAAACAGTACAATACATATTTTCAGCTTCAAGTTGGCATGGAAATCGAGGCAAAGTGGGCACGGTTTTCAAGGAGTTTTGGGGTTGAACAGATAAGTTGTATTTGGCTGTTTTGGTTTGTCTACAAATGTATTTTTCCTAAACTTGAAAGATAAATAAATTTGAAAAGCTCTCTAACAGGTTTTCCCCGGAGAAAATTGAAGGGGTTTTGCCTAGGTCCAAGTTGACCAAAATCTGTGTATTTTTATGTGTTGCTGGTCTGTTTATGTCCATTTTATTTTCAGCATGTGTTCACAGTCTCATGTGTTTTAATCTAAAAATTTCATTTCCAGAATTCTATATGTCAAATGTATGTTTATGGGAAAGGGCATTTAACTGAATGGGAGTGACAAGGTGAAATTAAAACCGGGTTGGATTGCAGGAAACTTTTTAGTTATCAAATTTCAACATGGTATCAGAGCTACAGGCTGAAAATTGCAGTTTGAACAGTAGACAATAGTTTGGGACAACAAACGGTGGTTTGGACAACAAACTGAATTTTTTGACATCAAACTGATATTTTGGAACAGCAAGGTGAAATTTCACACAGACTCAACTTTTGGGACAACAAGGTGTGCTAGAAAGTTCATTTCTCCATTTTCTTGGTTTTGTAAATTTTGGATAGTAGTCATGGCCATGTTCTTAAGGATAGAGGACAGATTGGATGGGATATCCAACTATGTTGTTTGGAAGGACAGAATTCAAACAGTGATTGAGGAGGCAACAGTTTGGGATAGAGTGCGACAAGAGGTTGAACCTTCTACTGCTGCAGATGAACTTGCTGAATTCACAAAAAATAATGCAAAGGCAAAAAAGATTTTGATGGACAGTCTGAAGGAACACATGCATATCGTATGTGGACAACTGATTATCCATATATCGTATACCAATGAGAGCAGGAAGATGGTACTCAAAGAACAATTGAAGAAAATCAAGATAACAAAGGCTGAAAGCGTAGTTCATTATCTTGGCAGGGTTAAATAGGTATGTGATGATTTGACTATTGTTGGTGAGGCAGTTGCACCCACAGAGTTAGTCAGGATAGCAGTTTGCTTCACAGCTTGACAGGGACTTTGCATTTATTACTTCTACATCTAGGAGTACATCATCCAATGTGTGATACATAGACAGCGAGGCTTCCCGCCATATGATAGGTGCACGGGAGTTCTTTTCAGAGCTTGCAGAGAGGGCACTTGATATTGAGATTGTACTAGGAAATGACCGCACTGTAAGAGTTGTTGGTGTGGGGACTGTGACCTTTGAGAGGGAGTCTTTGCCTCCTTTAAAGGTCATGGATGTTTTGTATGTTCCAGGGATGAAGTAGAACTTGATTTCAGTGTCTTCTATGGAGGAGAATGGGTTTGACGTCACTTTCTCAGGAGGGCAGGTATTGATTCATCCCAAGGAGCTTCCATCACTTCGGCCAAAGTGATTGGAGTCCGCTCTGGGAAACTATACAGGTTCAATTTTCAGTTGACAAGAGCATTGGTGAGTAGCACATCTGGTAGCACTCACACTAGTACCACCAGTGATAGAGACTTGTGCGAGTTATGGCACCGGAGGATGGCGCATACGCATCATGGAGCTTTGAGAGTTCTAAGGGAGATCACTACTGGAGTTCATGACAGTGTTGAGCATTATGAGATTTGCAGAGGGTGTGCTTTGGTCAAGTACACCAAGTTACCATTCCCAGCAAGCGACACCAGATCTACAGGTATACTAGATTTGATTCACACTGATGTTAGTGGTCGTATGTCTCATGTGTCTTTGGGTGGTTATGAGTATTATGTTATATTCATTGATGACTACTCTAGGGGGACTTGGATATATTTCCTGAAGACCAAGGGTGAGGTCTCCAGTCCCTTTAAAGAGTTAAAAGCTCTTGTGGAAAAGCAGACAGGTAGAAAGATTCGGGTCTTGAGGTCAGACAATGGTGGTGAGTACACCAATGGTGGATTTTCTGACTTGTGTGCACAGAGGGCATTGGGAGAGAGTTCACGGTTCCTTACAACCCCCAGCAGAATGGGGTGTCAGAAAAACAGTTATTGTTGGGGCTGCTAGAGCGATGATTCATAATCAGGGGTTGCCTTTGTTTTTGTGGGTTGAAGCCTACAATACTGTTGTTTATCTTCAAAACAAGGGCTAGCCAGGCTAGTTGTGATACCGTTTGGCTTCGCAAGTTGTTGTATGGCCTATTTGATCAGGAGTTGAGACCGACGGTTATTCACTGTGATAATCAGAGTTGCATTAAACTCACGGAGAATTCAATGTTTCCTGACAGGTCAAAACACATTGACATTAGATATCATTTCATCAGGGACTATGTTCAAAACGGGGCAGTGAAGCTGGAGTATATATCGATAGATGAGAAGGTGCTCAATGTTCTCACGAAGTCCTTTCCAAGAGGCAAGCATATCCATTTCAGGGACAAGATATGTGTGGTGAGAAACACTTTCCTCGATAAGAGGGAGAGTTGATTTGTAATGTACCTTGGACAAGTGGTTTCCCATGGGTTAGTCTCTACCTAGGGAAAAGTGTCCAAAATAATTACTTTCCTAAGTGTGACTTTATAAAGTGAAAGGGACTTTATAAGTGGTAAAGTCAATGTTAAATTATAAAGTGAAAAGTGACTTTAGACATAAAGTACAATGTGGGTACTTTATTTAATGGGTGAGTTAAAATATAGAAAGTGAGAATTAAATACACATTTATTCTCATCCCGTGATCTAAATGAATCTGAGCCATTAGATCTTAGGGTTGCCCAAAAGTCATTTAGGGAAACAAAAGGAAAAAAAGAAAAGAGACATTGCATTCATTCTTCATGAGAAGAATGGAGAAAGGAGGCTGAGGGTTGGAGAAAAGTTCTAAAGGAGAATTTGTTGTAGCAAGCTGAAAGATTGATTTCTAGGCAAAGTTGGGCATAGAAATCAAGGCATAGAAGACAGCAGAAAATACAATACGAACATCATTTAATGTTGTGAGTTGTACGCAGTTCAAGAGAAGCTTTTGGAAAGAAAAAAAATTAAAATCTGTACGAAATCCATACAGTACAGTCTATATCCATACAATACATATTTTCAACTTCAAGTGGGCATGGAAATCAAGGCAAAGTGGGCACGGTTTTCAAAGAGTTTTGGGCTGAAGAGATAAGTTGTATTTTGTTGTTCTGTTATGTCTGCAAATTTATTTTTCTTGAACTTGAAAGATAAATATATTTGAAGAGCTCTCTAACAGGTTTTCCCCAAGGAAGATTGAAGGGGTTTTGCCTGGTTCTAAGTTGACCAAAATCTGTGTGTATTTTTATGTGTCACTATTATGTTTATTTCCATATTTATTTTCAGCATGTGTTGGCAGTCCCATGTATTTTAATCTAAAAATTTCATTTCCAAAATTCTATATGTTGAATGTATGTTTATGGGAAAGGAAATTTAACTGGATGGGAGTGCTAAGGTGAAATTAAAACTGGGTTGGGTATCAAACACAAGTATGGTAAGCACACGAGAATAGGAAAGATAAGCGTGGATGCAATATTATTCACAATGATACATATTTATCATACATTGGAGTGACCGTTGGATTCATATTCCTAGGTGTCCTGGGCTCTGTAAGTCTCTTGAGCTTCCACACTAACCCTAGAAGGATTAGGTGTCCAACATTTCCCCCCTTAATCTAAAGGGGTATGTGTGAGTCCAAGAAGAGAGCTGTAATAGAAAATGGCAACACTAGGCTGAATGTTCTCTCTGAAATGTTGGCATAAGGAGGTAGTTTAAGGATGACCACCAACACTGGAACGCTTAGTGCAGTTCCTGTTCCAAATCTAGCAAGAAGTTGAGATCTTTTGCTAAAGGAAGTGCTCCTAATGTTTTGAAGAAGGAGACCTTCAACCTGAAAGAAGGTCTATAACCTAAGATGGTTTAAGGAAGACCAACAACTCTGGAATGCTTGATGCATTTCCTAGAACTCCTCCAAAAATGGCAAGAAGTTGAAGTCTTCTGCTAGAGGAAGTATCCCGAATTCTTTGAAGAGGAAGAAACCACCAACCATATGTGTCTCTGGCTACAACTATGATTCAGGAATGACAGGTTCTGGCTCAAGTTCGCTTGAACTTTTGTGTCTTTGGCTTGTAGATGAGCATCATTTTCCCCCCTGTCAGATACAAGGTGAGATGATGGCGAAAACTCAACTGTACGACTGTTCAATACTCTAGAACAAGTTCTGACATATGGCTGAAACATCTTCTTGGTTGTTGATGCCCATTGCCAAGAAGCAATCCATCCAAGATGAATCTTTGTTCTTGCAAGAGGCTCGTTTTTTAAGCATCTGTGTGAAGAATGAGTGTGTTGACCACAGTGCTTGCACGGGTGAGGATCGAAACAGTTATCTTTCATATGCCCAACTTGGTCACAGTGTTGCCATTTCACAATCTGTTATGGAAGAGGAGTAGAATCTGGAATATCTGAAGGTGAACTGTCATAAATAAATCCTGCACTTTGAAATTTGATGGGCTTGGAATAGTATGGAATATGAAAGGACACCTCCTTGTCATATCCAAGACCTATTTTGTGCTTGTTATGGACAAGCTCTTCCCAAGGTTGATGATGGGCTTGGGAAGTGTAGGCTGGATTTTCTCTTCTGGATTCACATCTGCTCTTGTACTGGGCTTAGTGATCTGAACAGTTTCTTGTTGTTGATGGGAGCTTGTCTCAATCTTCTGAACAAAAACAAGTTCAGAATGATGCTTATGTTGTTGTAACTCATCTTGCTATAACTATGACTCAAGCTGCAAAAACTCTATCTTCTCCTGTGAATTTTGTAGACATATTTGAATGTCGACAAGAGTGGTTTTGTCAATTTTGATCGTATCTTCAGTAGAACAAAATCTTAGAGTCTTCAAGAACACTAATATTGTATTAATTCTAGTCATTTTCAAAAGTACTACTCTGAAGAATGAAGAAAATAGAATAATTAATGCCTTGAATTAGGCCTTTGGCTCACGACTCATTCCAACTTGTAGATGAAAGGTACCCTCAGATGAACAATGTAACTCATATTTGTGCTTTCCAATCATGCAATTCAGCTAGCTCTTAACAATGGAACACATAGAGCATCCAGCATTATAATAAGAATATGAAAGGTCAGTTCAACATATAACTGTTTTTAAGAATAACTAGACCCAAATGCCTACCTTCAATGGTAGCAGTATTCACACAAAGTGTCTATGTTCTATTTTCTGCCACCCATAGACTGTCCACATTCACAGAATCTAGATGGAGATGAAACTATAGAATCTGCTACGCTGCAAATCCTCTCACAAAATTCAAAGTTTGCAGAAGAAAAAAAAAGGGTCCCAACTATGGAGCAGCATTAGCGTAGAGGAGGCTTAGCTGCGTAATGGAGCAGTGTTGAGAGCACAGTTTAGAGTGAGGACCTTTGCGTATATAAGGATGCTACAAATGTTAAGGCACTATGCCACTAGGAGTGTAAAACAAATACCAAGCCATGGGAGCATGCCAGAACATGCTAAGTCACGGAAGTATCAGAGTCGCAGTTGTGGGAGCACCACAGAGTCTCTATCGTTTGGCACCTCGCTGGAGACTGCGCGTATCAAGCAACAAGTGTGTGTAAATATGGAGTCGATTACTGTGGTAATAACACATGAGGTAGCTCCACGTTGAAGAGGTGTGTACCTCAAAACTACAGTCACGTCGAGCCAATTCAAGTAACCACCTCTAAATCTGGCTGTCTCACACCACCATATATCAGAGCATTTTTTTTATTCATCAGAAATTGCAAATATCAGTGCGTGCTCGACTTAGTTTGCTCTCGGCTAACGACGTAACCTCGCTTCGGTTCTTTGCGGTCCGCTTTGTTTAGAGGAGGTAGTTTTGTTCACTTTCATTCTAATAGAGAACATAGAATGCACAATTTACTCACCATTGGCTAAATGTGAAATCGTCATACCATGCACAATACAATTTCCAAATGAGTTGTCATGGAAAAGGAAACGCTCAAACGCATTGCTCAGCTCATCCTTTTAGATGGTTGTGGCGATGTAAAATCCCTAGCAGAGGGAAAGCAAGTCCATGTTCACATGCTCATCAACGACGTGCACCAAAGAGCATTCATAGCAGCCAAACTCATTAGCATCTATTACGTGGGTTTGCTCCCTTGGATACGACTGATATACGTCAGGATAAGAGATTTCCTGTTGAACTTGGGCGTTTGAATATCCGAGATGGAACTAGTAATCAACGAGAGTCTTCAGGTTTCCGTGATGAGATTAATAAGCTCTGTCTTGCTTAAGGTTTGGAGGAGCGGTGTATACAGATGTATACTGAGGCAACGTGTAGACAGTGGAGTGGAGATGACAATGGTCATGGGTGCATATCAGATCCACAATGGCGGAGCGTTAATATAATATGGATCATTAATATATGTTATAACGCTCGGGGTAAATGCATTCAAAGGCATTCAAGGTGCAGATGAGCATTATATGTTACAATCAGAGACAATTAAATACCGGACCGACGATCGAAGGCCTGTTAGAGGAGCCCCCAAGCCAAACAGAGACACGACAGACAAAAACTAATGCACAATTTTAAGTTTTAACAATATGCACGAATTTGTTACCACAACGAAAATGTTTTTGCAAAGATAGGGAATCAATGAAAATTGACAGATAGTCTGAGTGACAGGTTTAGAAAAGAGCAGATGGCAAAGTCTTTACTAACGAGGCCTGACAAATCAACCAATAGGGTTGACAGAGGATAGATTTTATAATAACATTGGGATTTCATGTGAAACCGGCGTGCATTCGACAAATGGAAATGATAGATCTAAAAGATAGAAATCTTACAAATAAGGAGACAAATCTGCTACTGAAACACCCAAAATTGTTGGACCACAAAACTGGTGCTCAGTGAAGGCCACAGACCGTGACTCTAATACCATGTCAAACACAAGCATGGTAAGCACACTAGAATAGGAAAGATAAGTGTGGATGCAATATTATTCACAATGATACATATTTATCATACATTGGAGTGACCATTGGACTCGTATTCCAAGGTCTCTTGGACTCCCTAAGTCACTTGAGCTTCCACACAAACCCTAGAAGAATTAGGTGTCCAACATTGGGATTGAAGGAAACTTTTTAACTAGTCTGCCTTGTAACTTTGTATATAGGCTAAGACACATGTATTTCATAAACCCATAAATGGTTTTGGAAAATTCCACTTAGAGATGGTTTAATTAAATTAATTAATTGTTTTTTAATGTTTTCCTAAGTTTAGACTTAGGGAAACTGATTAATTAAAGGGTATTAATTAAACTAAGTGTGAATCTTCTAGATAAAGTCATAGATCACCTCCAAGTTAATCTTAGCCTTTGATTATGTTTTAATATTGGCCGTTGAAGGGTCAACGGAAGAATATAAGAAGGGTGAGGGGCCTATGAAAAACACATTGAGCACATTGAGCATTTGTCATTTTCGAGTTTGTGTGAGGAAACACAACTTTTGGTCAGAATTGAATCACTAGGGCAGGGTTTGCTAAGTGATTTTGATTCAGTGATCAGATTCAGATAGGTGCAGAAGAAGAGACTGGTCCAGAGGACCAGGAGTGCATTTCAGAGAGGCAGCGTTTACGCACAGAGAGAGCGCAGTTTTCTAGAGAGGTGATGCAATCCCTGCAGGAAATCACGCAGAAGCAGCACAGTGTCTCTTGGAGATAGTCCGGAGGTAGCTAGAGGCTGGGGTTTCTAAGCCAGGAGGAACAAAGTCCAGTCTCAAATCAGCTTGATCAGTTGCAGAGAGAGGTGACGCAGTTTCTCAGGCTTGCCAACGCAGGCTTACGCAGTTCCAGCATAAGCACTCACGCAGAGGCAGAGAGGGGCTTCACCAGCGCTATTTAGATCAATCGGAGACTTGCAGAGTGAGGTATATCTCACAATTACATTTGTTGTCTAGATTTATCTGAAGGGTGAGCTGGATATTGGCACCCTAGATTCTGCTGCTTAATAATATAAAACCCTCAGATCTGTTGCACCGGTTTTCCCGAGTTGGGTTTTTCCGAGGACTTAGTCCAAAAATAACTGTGTCAAATGTGGTTGTTTTTCATTGCATTTGGTTCAGATTGTTTCAGCACTTATATTTATTCCGCAGCATTATTTGTGTAGACTACTTCAGTAATTACTTCGGTATTTCAATGTAATGAAATAATTATCAAAATAATAGAAGTAATTCAGATTTGCAGTAGGAATCCAGATTTAGGATTTTTCACATGGTATTAGAGCTTATTCAAGCTGAAGTGTAGGAGAAACATGAGTGAACCAGCAAATCAGAGCAGGAGAGACTGGGATCTGCGTAAGCAACAGCAGACCCTCCCAGAGATTATGTTGTCCAAGCCAAGAGGGCAATCCAGTGCAAAAAAGGCTCCCTCTGAGAGAGTTGACAAAGGGGTAAGCATTTCTCAGTTGCAGAAGAGGCAGCGTAGCTGAAGTGACGCAGTTACTGAACAGCAGTAAGAGCTAGTGCATAAGAGTCAAAAAATTTCTGAAAAACACAGAGTGATGGATTTCTTGACCTCAGAGAGTTTCTTACTCAAAGAAGCTCAGTTTTCTCATGTAGCAACAGAATCAGTGACTTACTCCACAAGGAGTGCGTAAGTCTAGCTGAGCAGAGGGTTAAAGAAAGAAATCGACAATTGAGGAGATGCCCAGCAACAAAATTCGTGACCAATTAGAGGGTGCCTCCAACTATGTCATTTGGGAATCAAGGATAGAGTTTCTCCTTGATGAGCATGATCTGAAAGCCCTCATAGACAGCGCAGTTGCAGAACCTCTTGATGCAGCACACCTGAGACAATTCAAGAAGAATATGGCAAGAGCCAAGCGATTGATCCTAGATGGTGTGAAGGATCATATCGTACCTCACATAGCAGCCAAGAACACTGCTAGAGAAATGTGGGTAGGGCTAGAGAAGTTGTACCAAGGATCTTCCGAGCAGCGGAAGATGTATTTGGAGGAGAAGATGCGTAATACCAGGATGAAGAAGGGAGAACGTTTTGACTCCTTCCTGTCCCGTATTCAGGATACCCAAGATCAGTTGTCAGCAGTAAGAGCTACTCCTAGAGACTCAGAGCTTGTAAGGCTCACTCTGAACTCAGTTTCAGAAGACTATCAGGTCTTTGTCCAGAGCATTCTAGGCAAAGAAAGGCTTCCAGGATGGGAAGCAATGTGGGCAACCTTCAGCCAGAAGAGATGAGGAGAGACCTCCTCAAAATCCATTTGGAGGATGGCAGTAGTGGGTCGAAATTCAAGAAGGAGGAAGAAGATAACACTGCCCTTGCATCAAAGGGGCAACAGAAGCAGAAGAAGAAAGATCTGTCCAAGATCAAGTGCTTCCAGTGTGGGGAAATGGGACATTATGCCACAGTGTGTCCTCTTAAGAAAAAGGATAAAGAGGAGAAGGAAGATCCACAAGCAGGAGCTGCCAAGATTGAGACAGAAAGAGATTGTGCTATCTTAGTTCATATTCTGAAAGGAGAAAAGTGGGTTGACTTGGAGTTGTAGATCCAGAATCTACAAGTGGCAAGATCCTTGAGTGTTTTTCCAAACTCTTGGATCACATGCAAGCTACGACAGCCTTAAGACAGTAGCAGAATGGACAGTTGCAGCAGAAGATGAGAAGACAGTGCAGTGGCTAGCAGTACTAGAGCCTGATCAGCACAAAGAGGGAGCAGCAACATCAGCAAATGAGCAACAGCAACGCAGTGCACACTGGTGCAGCGCAGTGCAGAGCAGCAACAATGTAGTATTTTTCAGAGAGCTAGTGCAGAAACTAGCAGCAGCCAGTCTTATTTTTCAATTGAAGATTTACTTGTCCAATTTCGGATGCTTTTCTATTGCAATTAGCAATAGTGCAACAGTGCAACAGCAGCAGTAATTGAGTAGCAGCAGCAGCGCAGTGCAGAGTAGTGCAAAGCAGTACTCACGTAGTGCAACAGCATGGTTGCAGAATTCAAAGGGAGTTGCAGTACAGTGGTAGTTGGCAGCAGCATGCAGAGTCAGCAGCCGTATTGGTGAGCAACATCAATAGCACAGCAATAGATGTTCCAGAAGTCAGAACAACAGCACATTGAGTTGTTTTGCTAGAGCACCTTCTTCGCTAAGAGACAGTGTTGATTTACGGTAGCATCGAATGTTCTCTAGCCTTGTAACTTTGTATATAGGCTAAGACACATGTATTCCATAAACCCATAAATGGTTTTGGAAAATTCCACTTAGAGATGGTTTAATTAAATTAATTAATCGTTTTTTAATGTTTTCCTAAGTTTAAACTAAGTGTGAATCTTCTAGATAAAGTCATGGATCACCTCTAAGTTAATCTTAGCCCTTGATTATGTTTTAATCTTGGTCGTTGAAGGGTCAATGGAAGAATATAAGGAGGGTGAGGGGCCTATGAAAAACAAATTGAGCACATTGAGCATTTGGCATTTTCGAGTTTGTGTGAGGAGACACAGCTTTTGGTCAAAATCGAATCACTAGGGCAGGGTTTGCTAAGCGATTTTGATTCAGTGATCAGATTCAGAGAGGGGCACAAGCAAAGACTAGTCAAGAGGATTAGGAGTGCATTTCAGAGAGGCAGCATTTACGCAGAGAGAGACAGTGCAGTTTTCTAAAAAGGTGACACAATCCCTGTAGGAAATCACGCAGAAGCAGCGTTGTGTCTCTTGGAGTCAGTCCGGAGGTAGCTAGAGGCTGGGGTTTCTGAGCCAAGAGGGCCAAAATCCAGTCTCAGATCAGCTTGATCAGTTGCAGAGAGAGGTGACAGTGTTTCTCAGGCTTGCCCACACAAGCTTACGCAGTTCCAGCGTAAGCACTCATGCAGAGGCAGAGAGAGGCTTCACCAGGGCTGTTTAGATCAGCCGGAGACTTGGAGAGTGAGGTATATCTCACAATTACATTTGTTGTCTAGATTTATCTGAAGGGTGAGCCGGATATTGGCACCCCAGTTGTACTCAAGATTATGCTGCTTAATAATACAAAACCCTCAGATCTGCTGCACCAGTTTTCCCAAGTTGGGTTTTTCCGGGGACTTAGTCCAAAACTAACTATGTCAAATGTGGTTGTTTTTCATTGCATTTTGTTCAGATTGTTTCAGCACTTAGATTTATTCCGCAGCATTATTTGTGTAGACTGCTTCAATAATTACTTCAATATTTCAATGTAATGAAATAATTATCAAAATAAAGGGAAAAGTAATTCAAATTTGTTGCAGTAGGAATCTAGATCTAGGATTTTTCACATTTACAATCGTGATGAATGTTGCATTAAAAAGTATATGTTCCCCTATTAACAGAGGTTGAGTTTTCTTGAGTGATGGGGTAGCATCGGATGTGCTCTAGCTCCCAAAATTTGTGGAGGGACTAGAGTACATGAGATCTCCAAGACCCAGAAAGGGATTTGGGAAATTTCATCCGGTTTGGGAGATAATTAATTCATAATTTTAATTATGGACCCTAAGTCTAACTTAGGAAAATTAAATTATTAAAGGTAATTAATTAAAACATGTGACGAAATTGTCTTAAGTCACACGGATCAATCTTTCTTTTAATCTTAGCCATCAATTCAAGATCTGATCATGGTCATTGGTTTCCCAACAAGAAAAGTATAAAGGAAAGGCTTAGGGTCATTTGGAGAAGACACACAGAGGCAGAGCACTGAAGATAAGTTGGAATTCTAGGGTGTGGTTTGCTAAGAATTTCCAGAAGTGTTTCAGTTGCAAAGAGGGGTAGTTTAGGCAAAGGGGATGATTTGATCCCAGTGCCTGGAATCAGCAAGAGGCAAAGAGAAGCTTCTAGAGGCAACGCAGAGAAACAGAGGCAGCAACAGCAGAGAGGGCAGCAGTTGCGCAACGCAGGGACAGCTTCTGCTACGCTGGTCAGCCAGGGACCCATCTGAGTTACACAGAGACCCTCAGGGGCAGCGTAGGGTTTGCGTCACTCATTTTGGGGTTACGCAACCCTCTCCAAGCCAGTGCAGAGGCACGCAAAGGCTGACGTAGGGGCTTCAAGGGCAGCGTTGGGGTTTCTAGGGACAAGATTTGGCTGAGTCTTGTAAATCCCGTTTGAGGGTGTGGATCAGTCAATGTTTTGGCTTCAGAACAGCAGGTTAGCTGCAGATCTATATTTTTCTCTGTCAGGTTAACCAGTGTGGTGCCAAGATTTGCTGTATTCAGAAAACTACTTAATAATAAACACCCTCCAGCAGTCAGAAAACCGGTTTTCCCGCATTGGGTTTTTCTAGGGACTATTGTCCAGAAAATCTTGTGTCACTTTGTCTATGTGTGCATATACTTTTCTAGATCTAAATCAGTGAAAGTTTGTTATGTGTTCTGCTTTGATGTTAATTTGAATATTCAGCATTAATAACTTATTTAAGTAGGAGAAGCATAACCAGATCTAATAGTATATTTCTAGATAAAGTAACTTTCAAAAATTTCACATGGTATCAGAGCGATTGCAGATCTAGCAAGGTCACAAGCAAAACACTAAAGAATCTTGCTACAAAAAGCAGCAGAGAGAGCAGCAACAGCAGCAGAAAGCCAGATCTGAAGGGACACTGCAGTTTCAGAGGGAGCAGAGCCACGCAGAGGTCAGGGTGACACAGTCCTACGCTGTCTCCACGCAGGCCCACGTACTTACTGCGCAGAGGCAGCGCTAGGACTGTCTGCTCACATAGATGCCAGCTAGGGTGACGCAGATCTGAAGTTGTCTGATTCAGAAGTGCCAAAAGAAAAACTGCAGAGCTTCAAAAGTTGTTGGTGGGGTTAAATTTCTGAAGATTCGGAATTTAGCCTAAGCATTGGGAGACAAAGAGCGGGAGGTGATCAGTTTCTCAGGGGGTTTCTAGCCAAAGAAACCTGCAGATCGGTCAGTGGATCGAAGAGAGCATGATCATTTGATTTGGTAGATTTCCAAGAGAGGAAATCAGTTGTCAGAGGGAGCAGAAGGTGAATGTTTCGCCAAGGACTCTAGATCCAAATCTCTAGTGTAGAGAGGAGTTCCGACAGATTTTCTCCGTAGATGGCACCTCACAGACAACGTGATCAGAATAGGTTGGATGGCCTGTCCAACTTTGCAGTTTGGAAGGCCAGAATCCTGGTAGTCTTGGAGGCATACCGTCTAAGAGACCATGCAGAATAGGTCCTGGCCACGCCGACCGATGCAGATCTCCTGAAGAAGCATGAGGAAGTTGCGGCACATGCCAAGCGGCTCATAATGGATAGAGTTAAGGACCATATTGTTCCACATATAGCTGAGAAGAAAACAACGAATGAGATGTGGAAGGCCTTAACAGCCCTATATGAGGGGAAGTTTGTCCAGAGGAAGACGCTTCTAGAGACTTAGCTCTGGTCATTCACGATGACCAAGGGGGAAGACATGGAGCACTTTCTCTTCAGATTACAGACGATCAGAGATCAGTTGACTGCCACGAGAGCAAAGGTGGAGGATGATGTGATGGTAAGGACTACACTCAATGCGGTCACAGAAGAGTGGGAAACCTTTGTCCAAAGTGTCTTGGGCAGAGCGGACCTTCCCGACATGGACAACTTGTGGGCAATCATGCATCAAGAAGAGCTCCGCAGATTCACCAAGAAGCAGTACAGCACAGGATCCAGTAAGGTGAAGAAGGAAGATGAAGATGATGTAGCCTTGGCATCAAAGAAGCAGCAAGGGAAGAAGAAGCATGATCTATCCAAGATCAAGTGTTTCCAGTGCGGCGAACTAGGACATTTCGCCAGCAATTGGCCACAGAAAAAGAAGGACAAGGAAGCTTCTACTTCCAAGGCTGTTATGGCGGATGATGGGTCAGAAGACGATGCAGCCATGAGCGCTCATGAACCACGAAAGTGGGGTGACATGGATCTGTAGAGCAACTACAGAGTGAAGGCGGGATCCTTGAGCAACTCATCTCTTGGATCACATCCGAGCTACGGGAGCCTTAAGACAATAGCAAGACAAGTGGTGCAATTGGTGCAGAGAAGAACAGATGAAGCAGAGGCGGATCTAAAGGCTGGAAGGAGCAGCGCAGTGCAGATGCAGTAGCAACGTAGGGGCTGATGTGACTTCAACACCGTAGAGCAGAACTGTTGACGCAAAGCAGAGTTGCAGCAGCGTAGAAGGCTTCAGGAGGACAGCGCAGTGCAGCAACAGCGTGAGATATTTCAGCACAAGGGGCTGATGTAATTTCAGTGGTGCAGAGGGAGTCTACTTATGCAGTGCAGAGTTGTGGTTGTGCATCATCCTCTAGATGATAGCACAAATCAGCAGTCGATGGAGCTTCAGTGATGAGGATGCATCCCAACTGACTTGTCTGTCAAAGATTGGGCAAGAGATTCAGTTGTTTCTCACAGCAACTAACAATGCAGTGCAGCAGCTGGGAACATGGATGCAGCAGATGGAGAGGGAGCTCCAGTACAGATGTGGTAGTGGCGGTGGCAACGTCATGGGCAACAGTATAGAATAGCAGCAGCAGCAAAGTGATGAAGGGCAGCAGGTCCAGCATTAGTGCAAAGACCCACACCAAAGATCAGTGCAGAGCTTCGGGGTGGAGCAAAGTTTGTACTAGAGCACATTCCTCGCTAAGAGGGAGTGTTGGGTTTTCTTGAGTGATGGGGTAGAGCATCGAATGTGCTCTAGCTCCCAAATTTTGTGGAGGAACTAGAGTACATGAGATCTCCAAGACCAGAAAGGGATTTGGGAAATTTCTTCCGGTTTGGGAGATAATTAACTAATTAATAATTTTAATTATGGACCCCAAGTCTAACTTAGGAAAATTAAATTACTAAAGGTAATTAATTAAAACATGTGATGAAATTGTCTCAAGTCACACGGATCAAGCTTTCTTTTAATCTTAGCCATCGATTCAAGATCTGATCATGGTCGTTGGTTTCCCAATGAGAAAAGTATAAAGGAAAGGCTTGGGGTCATTTGGAGAAGGCACACAGAGGCAGAGCACTACTGAAGTTAAGCTGGAATTCTAGGGTGTGGTTTGCTAAGAATTTCCAAAAGTGTTTTAGCTGCAAAAAAGGATAGTTTAGGCAAAGGGGATGATCTGATCCCAATGCCTAGAATCAGCAAGAGGCAGAGAGCAGCTTCCAGAGGCAGCGCAAAGAAGCAGAGGCAGCAACAACAGAGAGGGCAGGGGGAGCTACGCATTCCCTTCTGGGGCAACGCTGGTCAGCCGGGGACCCATCTGGGTTACGTAGAGACCCTCAAGAGCGGCGTAGGGTCTGCGTCACCCATTTTAGGATTACGCAGCCCTCTCCAGGCCAGCGCAGAGGCATGCAGAGGCTAACGCAGGGGCTTCAAGGGCAGCGTTGGGGTTTCTAGGGCCAAGATTTGGCTGAGTCTTGTAAATCCCGTTTGAGGGTGTGGATCAGTCAACGTTTTGGCTTCAAAACAGCAAGTTAGCTACAGATCTATATTTTTCTCTGTCGGGTTAACGAGTGTGGTGCCCAGATTTGTTGTATTCAGAAAACTACTTAATAATAAACACCCTCCAGCAGCCAGGAGACCGCTTTTCCCACATTGGGTTTTTTTGTGGACTATTGTCCAGAAAATCTTGTGTCGCTTTGTCTATGTGTGCATGTACTTTTCTGAATCTGAATCGGTGAAAGTTTGTTATGTGTTTTGCTTTGATGTTAATCTGAATATTCGGCATTAATAACTTATTTAAGTAGGAGAAGCATAACCAGATCTAAGAGTAGATTTCTGCATAAAGTAACTTTCAGAAATTTCACAACAGATAGGATAACAATGCCTTTATAAATCCTACACTCGATGAATATCAAAATGTAGAAGTTAAGGAGAGGTTTTGTTTAAAATGTATCCAAATTCACATCACGAAAATGGCACCCTTACATTTTTTGTGCCCAATTATATCAAAGGAAGATATAATTTTCATAATCATAGTATTCGTTAAAGGAAGTTTCAACGAGAACAAAACAAAGTTTAGTAAAGAGACAAAGAAAAGATTCCCTAAGGCTTTTTTTAAGATATGCTACAGCCCTATTAAAGCTCTATTAGAAGTTAAAGGGACTATCCAAAGAAAGAAATGGCACCCTTAAACTTTGTGTGCCCAATTATAGCAAAGGAAGATCTTTTAATAGGCATAGTATCCGTTAAAGGAAGTTTCAACAAAAACAAAATGAAGCTTAGTAATGAGACCAAGGAAAGATTTCCTAAAACATTTATAAGATGTGCTATGGCCCTATTTATAAGATGTATGAAAGGTGATCCTTCAAGATAATCAAAAGTTGATACAAAAAATGCAAAAAGAATTTGACAAGGTCATCACTGATAAAGACAAAAATTCCTTTCCTTAAGAATCATATTTAAAGCTTGATCAGCTAGGTTACATAGTTAAAAAGGTAAAAGAAGTTGCGACAGCAGTAAAGCAACTTACTAGCAAGGAGTCATTGATCAATAAAGAAACAATACCTAACCCGATGAAATACATAAGCCATCGATGTAAAAACACGAAACTTGGAGAAAGGAACCAATACATATCCAAAAGAAATCTTATCAACCAATATATCATCGAAAGTATCAAAGGATGAGGATGACAAAAATAAGAAACAAGATTCAAGGATGCTTTATCATCATCCAAATCATAGAAGTTATTGTATTATTCAACAAACTAACCAAAGTCAAAAACATGATAAGAAGCTTAGTGAAGATCCTATTATGTTGAAGAGAAGCTTAAGTATGGAATCTCATCATTTCCCAAACCACACAAGTCATTGCCACACTGTTCTGCATAAAGATTGAATTAGGGGGGTCTAACCCTTTTACCAAAATATAGTTCTTCTCAACACTCCATAACTCATATCATCAACCATCAGAGCTTCAAGAATGGAAAATTATGAGAAAGCATTACAAGACAAAAGAAAGACAAACACGCACACATCAAATAAATAATTGTAGAAATTCCTTGAAATTTTGCAATTGCTGTAGTGAACAAATCTGAAACTAATCGTTGCACCAAGACACAGAATTTCTCTACCAATATGCAGAAGAATAGAACAGATATAAAACAAAGCCACACGATAGCAAAAACACAAATTTTTCTAGGGATCCCAATTGGGAAAACCCTCTGCTAGCTGTAGAAATTTTATTGACAAAGTTTGAGCAAATAGAATCATTACAAGGAAAATTAATCCTCTAGAGAACAACTTATCTCAAAACCCTGCTTGCAAGAACCCTGTCCTTAGCTCCTAAATCCTTGCACTGGCCCTGGAAATTTCCCCCTATTTCCTAGCGCATACCAGCAAGAATTGCCTCCGCCAAAACACTGCGTATGGGCCTCTCCTTCACACTCTTCCTAGCTCTGCTAGCTCACACACAAAACTCGTGCTCTCTATTATCTTGTCTCACAACCTTGTGCTCACACAAGAACAATGAATCAATTATGTGTCTTCGTCCTCCTTATAAGCAATTTGACCCATCTAAATCTGGCAAGTTTATTTTTGGAACTCAGTCTTGTGACTGACTAGTTAACTGAGTCTAACTGACTCATGTGACTCGTCCTAGCCACAAATAACCATTGAGACTTCTAACTCGCACTAGGAGACAAACAACTAAGCCTCCAACTATTCGCATGAGTTAAACTGTTTCATGAACTTGTCCTAACTTTTAGGAGCTAGTGCATGCTAAAGAAAGACTGCTTATGGTCTCTTTGACTTAGGCACAAGTAAAAGAAGACCTTACTTGCTACAATTTTCAACAATAATATTAATAATAATGGCACTAAATGAAGTGACACATCCTTGTTGAGATTTTGTGTATTTGGGGTAGCATCAGTTGTGCTCTAACTCCCAAATTTTGAGGAAGGACTAGAGTATACTTGATCTACAAGACCCATAAATGGATTTGGGAAATTTCATCTGGTTTAGGAGATATTAAATTAATTAATTATTTTAATGTATTTCCTAAGTTAAAACTTAGGGAACTTAAATAATTAAAGTGAATTTAATTAAACATGTGATAAAATTGTCTTAAGTCACACGAATCAAGTTTTCTTTTAATCTTAGCCATTGATTCAAGATCTGATCATGGCTGTTGGTTTCCCAACAAGAAAAGTATAAAGGAAAGACTTGGGGTCATTTGTAAAGTCATACAGAGGCAGGGCACTGAAGCTAAGCTGAGATTCTAGGGCGGGCTTGTTAACAATTCTCAAAAGTGTTTTAGCTGCAGAGAGGGGAATTTAGGCCACGGGGATAATCTGATCCCGGGGTCTAGAATCAACAAGAGGCAGAGATTAGCTCAGAGAGACAACGCAGAGAAGCAGGAGAGCAGCAGCAACAAGGATAGCGCAGTCCCTCAAGGACAGCGTGATTTTCAGCTGGAAGCCCTCAGGGGTTACGCAGAGACCTTAAGGGGCAGCATAAGGACTGCGTCACCCAGTCTGGGGTAACGCAGCCCTTTCTGAAGCAGCGCTGAGGGACGCAGAGGCTTTAGAGGCTGACGCAGAGGCTTTAGGGACAGCGTTGGGGTTTCTAAGCAATAATTTTGGCAGAGTCCTGTAAATCCCGTTTGAAGATGTGGATCAGTCATTATTTTGGCTTTAGAACAACGAGTGAGTTGTAGATCTATTATTTCTCTATCGGTTTGTCCAGATCTGGAACCTAGATTTGTTGTATTCAGAAAATTCTTAATAATAAAACCCTCCAACAGCCAGAAGATCGATTTTCCCACATTGGGTTTTTCCGAGGACTATTTGTCCAGAAAATATCTGTGTCACTTTGTCTATGTGTGCATGAACTTGTTCTAGATCTGAATTGGTGGAGATATGTTATGTGTTTTGCTTCGATTTTAACTTGAATTTATTCAGTTAATAACTTATCTAAGTAGGAGGAGCATAACCAGATTAACAGTAAAGATTTTTGCATAAGTATAAGATTCAGAAATTCTCACATGGTATCAAAGGAATTGCAGATCTAGGAGGGTCACCAGTAAGAGACTGAAGGTTCTAGCTACAGAAAGCAACTGGAAAAGCAACAGAAACGCTGATCTGAAGGGACAACGCAATTTTCATAGGCAAATTCACTCAGAGGGAAGGGTGATGCAATCTAACGCTGTCTCCTAGCAAGCCCATGCAATTACTGCTCAGAGGCAGCTCAAAAATAGCATTGGATTGGTCTGAAGCCAACCAGTGTGATGCAGATCTGAATCTGTCAGATCCAGAAAAGACTGAAGATTGGCTACATAAATTCAGAAGGTGTTGGTGGGGTTAAATTTCTGAAGTTTTTAGATTTTTAGCCTAAGCACAAGTGACAAAGAGTGGGAGGAGATCAGCTTCTCAGAGAGTTTCAAGCCAAAGAAACTTGCAGATTGATCACAAGATCAAAGAGAGTTGAATCATTGTTGATTTGGCCGTTCTTGGAAATCAGTTGTCAGAGGGAGCACAAGGTGCCTGTTTCGTCAAGGACCTTAGTTCCAGTTCTCTAGCAAAGAGAAAGGGAAGTTACAACGGATTTCTGAGCAGATGGCTCCTCATGGACTGCGTGATCAAGACAGATTGGATGGTCTCTCCAACTTTTCAGTTTGGAAGGCAAGGATCCTAATAGTCCTTAAGGCATATAATCTAAGAGACCATGCAAAGCAAACTTTGGCCACGCCGACCGATCCGGATCTCATTCAAAAGCATAAGGAAGCTGTTGGGCATGCCAAGCGGCTGATCATGGACGGAATTAAGGACCATATTGTACCACACTTAGCTGAGAAAAAGACAGCTAATGAGATGTGGAAGGCCTTAATCTCCCTATATGAGGGAAAATCTGGGCAAAGGAAGATGTTGTTGGAGACACAGATGAGGTCATTCATGATGACCAAGGGAGAAGACATGGAGCATTTTCTCTTTAGATTGCAGGCAATCAGAGATCAGTTGACTGCAACAGGTGCTAAGGTGGAAGACGATGTGATAGTCAGGACTACTCTCAATGCAGTCACATATGAGTGGGAAACCTTTGTCCAAAGTATCTTGGGCAGAGCGTACCTCCCAAATTGGGACAGCTTGTGGTCAATTCTGCGTCAAGAAGAACTCCACAGATTCACCAAGAAGCAGCACAGCTCTGGATTGAGCAAAGTGAAGAAGGAAGATGAAGAAGATGCAGCCTTGGCATCAAAGAGGCAGCAGGGAAAGAATAAGAAGGATCCGTCAAAGATCAAGTGCTTCCAGTGTGGTGAAATGGGACATTTTGCCAGCAATTGTCCTTAGAAGAAAAAGGACAAGGAAGCTTCTTCGTCCAAGGCTGTTGTGGCAAATCATGGGTCGAAAGATGATGCAGCCATGAGCACTCATGAACCATGAAGGTGGGGCAACATAGATATGTAGAGGAGCTACATATTCTAAGGCAGGATCCTTGAGCAGCTCATCTCTTGGATCACATGAAAGCTACAGCAGCCTTAAGACCGTAGCGGGACAAGTGGAGCAGTGGATGCATAGATCACAGATGAAGCAGAGGCAGATCTAAAGACTAGGATAAGCAAAGCAGCAACAGCGTAGAAGCAGCAGCAGCGCAGAGGCTGATGTGACTTCAGCAGCGCAGAGCATAACTGCTTACGCAGTGCAGAGTTGCAGCAGCGCAGAAAGCTTCAAAGGGATAGCGCAGCGCAAAAAGCTTCAGAGGGACAGCGGAATGTAGCAACAGCGTGAAAGATTTCAGCACAAGAGGTTGATGTGACTTCAGTAGTGCAGAGGGAGTCTGCTTACGCAATGCAGAGTTGTATTTGTGCATCATCCTTCAGATGTCAGCACAGATCTGTAACCTATGGAGCTTCAGTGATGAGGATGCAGCCCATCTGACTTGTCTATCAAATATTGGGTAGCTGATTCAGTTGTTTCTCTCAACAACTGAAGTTGCAGTGCAGTAGATCAGTACTGGCAGTGCTATGAGTAGCACAGATGCAGCATATTGAGAGGGAGCTATAGTACAGAGGTTGCAGTGGCAATGGCAGAGTCGTGGGTAGTTAAAGCCACCAAACCCAACAGTAAATAAAAAAATCCCATCCAGTAGAGTAGAGCAGGCGGGCCCCTTTATCCAAGCACCCTTACTTATTCCTTCTGAACCTACATTAGAATATTTCATGGTAAAGGTGATTCTTTCAGGGGCGGGGCACGCT
This sequence comes from Pinus albicaulis, assembly GCA_034641835.2. Classification (NCBI taxonomy): domain Eukaryota; kingdom Viridiplantae; phylum Streptophyta; class Pinopsida; order Pinales; family Pinaceae; genus Pinus; species Pinus albicaulis. Next base: position 981,529,885 of record CM076576.1, read on the forward strand.
CTCTCTTGGACCATTCTTTTTCCCCTTCGGGGCAGTACAGAATGGCAGCAATAGTGCAGAGTTGAGTGGCAGCAGGCCAAGCATCAACAGCACAAAACCAGTGCCCAAAATCTTGTAATGCATAGTGTGATATATTGCTAGAGCACACCCTTGATGCTAAGTGGGAGTGTTGATATTTTGTGTATTTGGGGTAGCATCAGTTGTGCTCTAGCTCCCAAATTTTGAGGAAGGACTAGAGTACACTTGATCTACAAGACCTAGAAATGGATTTGGGAAATTTCATCTGGTTTAGGAGATATTAAATTAATTAATTATTTTAATGTATTTCCTAAGTTAAAACTTAGGGAACTTAAATAATTAAAGTGAATTTAATTAAGCATGTGATGAAATTGTCCTAAGTCACACAGATCAAGCTTTCTTTTAATCTTAGCCATTGATTCAAGATTTGATCATGGTCGTTGGTTTCCCAACGAGAAAAGTATAAAGGAAAGGCTTGGGGTCATTTGTAAAGACATACAAAGGCAGAGCACTGAAGCTAAGCTGAGATTCTAGGGTGGGTTTGCTAAGAATTCTCAGAAGTGTTTCAGCTGCAGAGAGGGGAATTTAGGCCAAGGGGATGATCTGATCCCGGGGTCTAAAATCAACAAGAGGCAGAGATTAGCTCAGAGAAGCAGGAGAGCAGCAGCAGCAAGGACAGCGTGATTTTCAACTAGATTCCCTCAGGGGTTACGCAGAGACCCTAAGGGGCAACGTAAGGACTGCGTCATCCAGTCTAGGGTAACGCAACCCTTTCCGGAGCAATGCTAAGGGACGCAGAGGCTTTAGAGGTTGACGCAGAGGCTTCAGGGACAGCGCTGGGGTTTCTAGGCCCTAATTTTGGCCGAGTCTTGTAAATCTCGTTTGAGAGTGTGAATCAGTCATTATTTTGGCTTTAGAACAACCAGTGAGTTGTAGATCTATTACTTCTCTATCAGGTTGTCCAGATCTGGAACCCTCCAGCAGCCAGAAGACAGATTTTCTCGCATTGGGTTTTTCCTGGGACTATTTGTCCAGAAAATATCTGTGTCACTTTGTCTATGTGTGCATGAACTTGTTCTAGATCTAAATTGGTGAAGATCTATTATGTGCTTTGCTTCGATTTTGACTTGAATTTATTCAGTTAATAACTTATCTAAGTAGGAGGAGCATAACCAGATTAAAAGTAAAGATTTCTGCATAAGTATAAGATTCAGAAATTCTCACAATCCTAACTAAAAGACACGACCTATCCACCAATGTAACAAGTTAATGTGTACAAGTACATGGCACGATATCATTCATTCATATCTCATTCAATTATTTATATATTGTTTATCCCAATTTTCACCTATTGTCCTTATGTTAGATATTCCTTAGGACATGAAGAGTTATTTATTTCATAGTTTTGGATATGAAAATGCATTTTGACATGGACTACTATGTGTAAGCATGTGTGATGCTAAGGAGGACACTTATATAACTATGGAAAATCATGGAGATAAGGACAACATTTCCTATTGTTATGTAAAATTCAGGACAATTGTACTAAACTTACATAAAATTAAGAAAATGTATAGAATTGTGTTAAACTAGTACAATTCCTAGTGAGGGCCCAAGGTCCAAACCCCATAAGCAAATTGTAAATACGCAACTGACAATTGCCTAAGATCAGGCATGTCATAGCACATGGGGCATGGAAAAATTGGTGAATGGCTGCATTAACACACTCCTTTCATGATGGTCACTAGTTCGAAACCCCATGGGTAGTCCCACCACGTAACCTTCAAAGAAAAAAAGATTAGGCATGTGCTAGTGATGTAAAACAAATCCTAGTCAAAGTAACATATTATGGCTTAGAATGTCCAAGGGGTACATGACAAGGGGCAATGGACTAATACAAGGTGAAGGAATAGTGATGACATGAGGGAGGTACAACTTTTCCTAGTAAAATTGAACATTACCCATCTCCCCCAAAGAATTACTCCTAATTTCTAAATATGAAAATGGTTTTTTCACCAAAACATTCCCACTTAGGGAAAAGACCAATTTTAAATCCTTGGAAACATCAATGTAAAGGTACATACAAAGAGGATCCCTCACCTTTTAGCTTAGGAAATTTGAGGAGTTTTAAGCAAGACTTGGCCTTGCTTGTTAAAATCAACTTTCATCATGATGTTGAGTTTCTCTCTCTTGGTGTGCAATAGTATATGGTTGCATTTATGGCCATTTTAGGGTAAAATTTTCCCAATATCACTGTTGTTCATGTGATGTAAATATCTGAACTTGATGTACTTATTTGTTCCATGAAGTAATATATGCAACATTCCAAAGAAAAGCTCTTTTATTGTACAAGTTATAATTGACATATGGAAAGTGGCACATCTTGCCTAAATACATTCAACACCTATTGCCTAAATGCATTCGACACCTAGTGCCCCATGAATTGACTCTTACTACCTACATGAATTTGACAACTAATACCCTGAGCATATGACTCCTAATTTCCCCATGCACTGACACATAGTATCTACATGCACAACCATCTTTAAGCAATGCCTACCTATCACATGCATATGCTTCCCTTGAGAGGACACCTAACCACTTCATGCAAAGGTGAGAGCTATAAATGGAAGTTCTGCAATAGAAATCAGTTTCTCTCTTTGTCCATTCACTTCCCATCTAGTTTGTGAGGGAGGGGTACGTTATGCTACAGGAAAAAAATGTTGCTAGATTTGTATAAGAGAACCTGGGAAAAATGTTTTTTCCTATGTGAATCCATGGCCTCAGCTCAAGGGTGATAACTTCTTGTGTTGCCTGTGGCTGGGACAAAATCGTTCCCCTTCAATCATTCCCGGCAGTGCTATGGATAAGTACCATTATGTCATTTGTTTATGTGTCTATTGTAATGGAATTTTAATTTACGTGACCAATTTTTTGTGTTTGATTTTGGTTATAGTGCATAAATTCATTACAAAGTTTATTAAATTCATTCCACGTTTTATCGCTGTGAATAAAAAATAAATGCATTGTATGTGATAGAAATATTTTATGAAGAAAAACCTTTAAAATAATTGGTAATACCAGGTGTTTCAGTTAGTGAAATCAGGGGTGCTACATAATATATCCAATTTAAATCAAATGGATAATGCAGGTCTATCTACAAACAATAAATCTAATTCAAGGCAAGAAATATTAAATATGGCTCACGATGGTAACATGGGACTATTAGAAGCAATAAATCCAGCTCAGCCTTCTTGCTTATCATCTTCAAGTTTTAAACATTTTAATCATTTTTCCCATCTTAAGAAAGCTTTATTCTACTGGAACGAAATTATTTTAAATGGGACTCTATAAAGAACAACTAAGGAGATTTTCGTCGTCAAACATGAAGTATCAATCACCAAAGAATCAAATAGGATACACCATTATATTACCTGGGAAACAACACTTGGATATAACACTAGCATGGAGGAGTCAACAGGTTGTAATCGTTTATGCTAATTGGCTATATAGTACTCCAAAAGAATAGTTCCAAGCGAAACAAAAAAACCATATTTTCCTATAAACATATTACCTTGTATTTGTTCTGCTCTTAGTCTGTAATCCTTTGGAAATGCTTTCAGGAGAAGAAAGTGAAGTAATTCACACACTCTTGGAAAATGATTGTATGGACTCCTACAGAGTGAACAATATGACTCTCTGTGAGAGTTCATGGCTCGGTGAACACACCAGAAGCAGAAGACATGACCGCAAGCTGCATAAAAGACCAAAGAAGATACTTTCAACTTGAATAACTTGAGTTTCTTAAACAAATAGTGCTGAACATAAAGCACCTATTCTTTTAAGTACAATCCAACGACAGATGGAAGTGCTGGCTTACGTTGAACAACAGGCTTGTACACCAGCTCCCTGTTTATACCAAACACAGAAGTGAGCTATCTTTACATCAATTGGTTTTTTACATTTATGCATATTTAGTGATTCACTATAGATGTAAGTTGCAGACAAACTGTGAAACATTGAAGCTGAAATTCTATTAGTAATCAGAAAAATAAGCAAAATCATCCTTACAGAGAGTAATACACTCAAAACATTCAATTTGTAAAAATCATTTCATTATCTTGTATCTCTCTTTTACAGAATTTTGCCCCTCCTCAAATGATATATATATATATATATATATATATATATATATATATATATGCTTCAACTTCCAGCAAACATAATTTGTAGTTTTTACTTCAAATTAAGTAATTTGTCTGTGTTAAGTGGATCCGCACTACTTTCACATTCAATTTTGATATCGCATAAAATTTGACCATTAAATTAATAAAAAAAGTGTCTCATGTCCTTGTATAAGTCTCTTTGCTGTAATTTCAAATTATGCATATGTTACTTTATACTAGAATATCCATTCCAGCCACTAAAAAGAAATATGCATTCAAAAGGATGTCCAAGCAGGGAATATGACAAGTTGTATTTAGGGCACTGATTCTGCTACTACGGCATCAGCAGGAACATGTATAACAGAAAATAAGATACCTCAATAAAATCCATAAATGTAGTATCCCCAATTAATTAATATGGTTAAGAAGAATTTCAATTTTTGCAATTTTGGCCATTGGGAGATATCTTGCCATTAGGGCTTAGGAAATGTGGATTAGGAGGACACCACTTGACTTTTTGGGAAAATAAGGCTTCCGAAGTTCGAACATTAGAAAATGAAATAAATAAAAATGCAAGTGGAATGTGGGGGCCACTCCAAAGGGAATTCGTACCCGTTAGGAGAGTTCGAATTGTTGGGAATAGAGAGAAGTGGAAACTCAACTTGTGGGGCCCACATGGAGGAAGAAGAGGACAGCAAGATAAATAGAGGTGGAGGGCTTTATTTCTAAACCATTGTTTGCTCAAGTTGTTTAGCTGAGGTTTAGCTGGGTCAACGGAGTGTTGTTTAGCACACGAGATCTCCAAGTGGAAATCTCAACCTACCTTGGGGACTTTGAGTGCCATCCCTAGGAGGAGTTCCTCTTCATATTGCAGAGCTGTTCCGGTGATTATTCAGGCAAAGTCGTGGGTTTTTTAAGCAGGTTGGACGCAAAAGAGGAATACGCACTGCACGGGAGCATGTCACGGGGTTCGCGTTCTTACGAAGCTTGAGGTTCGGGGTATTGAACCTAAAAAAAAAATTTCGAATTCGATCGGGTTACGCCCAGAACCTAAATGAGAACAATGTAAGACACAGTCTAACATTTAATTTGCAGAGCCTAATGAGCCTAGATCACCTAAAGGCGAACCTAATCGAACCTAAAGGCAAATTTTATAATTTTTTTTTCCATGAAGTTCGATTTTAATAAATTTTATGACTTTTTTAACATAAATTATCATTTCTATATTTAACAAAGTCCATTTTACTAATAAAAATTTGTTATTCATAGTTTTTACTAATCAAAATTCGTACTCATAGTTTTATAATTTATTAATTGATTTTGATTTATTTTATTTTATGCCATATATATATATATATATATTGAAAAATATATATAGTCGAACCTAATGTCGAACCTCATTACGAACCTCATCAGAAAATTCGAATTCGAATCGAACTTAATCGTTGCCGAACTCGAATTCGAACCCGAACCGTGTGACATAACTTTTGGAGAGACAGTTGTGTGCCAGCAGCTTGTTGGACTTTCAGGGAGAGAATTGGACTACAAATTGCTAAAGAATTGGAGTGCTGGTTGGGCACAATTCAGTGGAGTGCACAATTTAGTGGAGTTTTTGCTGTGGCAGCATCACCTTTACAGGGACTGTGTGGGCCTGTGCATAAGTTAATTTTGGGCCACACGTGGGATTTGAGGGGAGGCACAATTGAGGCTGGATTGAGCTGGGATTTGTCACATTACATCCTGACATATTTCCAATTACGAGGGCATATACAATTTTAGTCTCAAGTAATGAATACTAAGTCATTAGGCTATATTTAATAGGTCATTCAAGCATGGTAATACATTCTGACAAATCCCCTGTAAGGGCATGGTCTAGTGGCCAGCAGACGCATTGTTAAGGCGTTCGTGCTGTTAAGCAGATCATGAGTTCAAATCTCATCTTAACCGGGTACCGCTCATGCAGGCTGGGCAGTTCCCTGAGAGGTTATAGTGGTAGCTGGTGGTAGCTGGTGGTTAGACCCCGTTCACTTGTGAAAGCTGCCTGATGTTGCCAGTCTCTCTGACTAACCAAACAAAAAATACATCCTGACAAATCTCCAATTGCGAGGGCATATACAATTTTAGTCTCAAATAAAGAATACTAAGTCATTAGGCTGTATTTAATAGGTCATTCAAGCATGGTAATAGATCGTGACATATCTCCAATTATATATATATATATATATATATATATAAAAGAACACCATTCCATCCAGTAAATGCTCGAAATGGGTCTTATTTTTTCGTTACAATTGACAACATCGTAATATTATAACCAGGTATCTATCAGTTTATCAAAATGAGGATTTGTTAACAAAATTTGCGCCTCAATGGAAAACGTCAAAATGCATATATGAGGCATTGGCAATTTGAGATGATTTTTCCAAAATCACAAGCTGAAGAAAACAAAAAACAGGCGCTAATTTTATCGATTAAATGGGGAACGAATTTACAAACTTACAGGCATATCTCACAAAGGAACAACTCGCTATCATTAACCGCATCTGTGGCCACTGAAGAACAAGAGATTGGACCTTCCATATTTCTCTCAATGTCGCCATTATTTTCCGCCAAAGTATCCGAGGCCGCGACTTCTTCCTCCATCGGCTCATCAAATCTATCCAATCTGCTGATATCGACTTTATCCATCTGTGAATCGATCAAGGACGCATGATGTTTCACAATTGAAGATGCTCTCTTGCTCTCCCGAAACGTCTTGAAAATAATCTGGGTAATTAAACCATTCGTTTATCGTGTGCAACTCCCCTGCCCCTTTGTCGGTTGACAAGCCAGATCTCGGAGGCAAGATACAAAATAAAATAAAGACATAGGAGTATTTTGAATTATTTTGAAAGAGAAAAAGGTAAAAATAAAAATAAATTATTCAGGTCATAGCTAAGCCTACACTAAATTGGTGTATGAGAATTTTTGTTTGTGGTATAAAGGATCACTTCCGTGCAGCACTTCTACTTTTTAAGAGGAAACATATGCTCTTTAACCATTAGACCCACTAAAAAAAGCATTTTAAATTATTTTGAAAGATTAAAAATAAAATAAAAATAAAGAAAGCATGTGAAAGAGAATAAATAAAAAGGGAATATTTAAATTATTCAGAAGAAACAAATATTATAAAAATAAAAATTTATAAATATTTATGAGAGGTAGATTAGTTGGTTTGAGTGGGGTTTATTTCTTAATAGGTGTTTTGCGTTCAAATTTAGTAGAGAGGAGTTGATGATGGAAGTCACTTTTGGGGAAATTAAATTATTCCAAAAAGCATAGCGATCTTTGCACAACCTAGTGATAGCATCCACTAGTGAGTAAATCTCGTCAGAATCCTTTGGTTGATCGCATTGCTCGGATTTTTGATGATCATCACCTTCTGGACATTCGTCCAGCTACCCTTGTCCCAACATGGACCAACTGTCGTTCTGGTTTTGAGTTTATTAGGAAAAGATTAGACAGAGTAATGATACATGAAAGTGTGACGAAACTATTTGGAAACACTCGGTCACAAGTGGTTGTCGCCTCCCTATCTGATTATATGGCCATCACTCTCACATGGAGCATGGAACAGGTCAGACATGGCCTACCTTTTAAGTTTAACATAATATAGTTAAAGGATCCACAATACCAACAGCTAGTATCTGAAATATGGAATGAGGATGATTGCACTCCTGAGATAGATGTGTGGAGGAGACTATCAAGAAATTTGTGCAATTTGAAATTCCATACAAAATAATGGGAATGTAAGAAAAATTAACAGTTGCATGTGGAACTAAGAGCCATTTCTGGAAGGGTGGCGCATTTATATGAAGAAATGAAATATTCTCCCCCGCTACAGCAAACATATGACCTACTGGAGGTTCTGGAGAAAAGAAAGATGGAAATTTTAAAAATCCAAGAGGTGACTTGGAAGCTAAAGAGTCGTGTTCAATGGCTAAAGGAAGGTGACCTAAATACTAAATACTTTCATCAAATGGCAAATGGGCAGAAAAATACGAATTCTATCTGGCACAATGAATCGGCAGGGGGTAGCAAGGTATACTCTACCAATGATATACAGAAGAAGCGTTCAACTACTACTCTGATTTCTACAAGGCAGAGGCAAGGATAGATCACATGAGTCAAAAGTGGGTGTTGGACCATATGCACGTTACGTTTGATATCAACGCAAATGAGGATTTGGGAAGGGTCATCTCCAAAGATGAGATTCAAATGGTCCTCAAATCATTTGCACAGGAAAAAAGTCTTGGACCGGACGAATGGTCGGCTATGTTCTTTATTCATTTTTTTGAGTTGATGGGGGATGAACTACAAATTGTTATTGAACAATCTAGGCAATCAGGGTTCATTCATGGGGACGTGAACTCTACCTTTATAGCGTTGATCCCTAAATCAACATGCCCCTAGTCTTTTATAGACTTCAGGCCTATTGCTTTATGCAACGTCATTTATAAAATTTCCTCTAAAATTATTGCTCAGAGAATCAAAGGGGTGTTAACCAGGAGCATATCTGGTGAACAATACGATTTCCTACAAGGACGCTCCATTCATGATGTTGTTGCATCTGCACAAGAAGTACTGCACTCAATACATTTTTGAAAAATGGAGGCTCTCATAATGAAAGTGGATTTATACAAAGCTTATGATTATGTGGATTGGCCTTTTATTAGACTGGTTCTTTTAAGGATTGGCATCTCTTTGCCAAACATTAGATGGATTATGGCATGTATTTCAACTGTCAGATATGCAATTATTATTAATGGAATGCCATCAGAGTTCTGTGTGGTTGACCGAGTACTCCGCCAAGGATGTGCTCTTTCTCCCTTAATTTTCATTCTCGTCATGGATGGTTTCAGCAATCTACTCAAGATGGAAAATCATGTGGGCTTCTTCCAGGGCATTTCGTTTTATCCCATTGTAATCATTTCTCATTCATTGTTTGTAGATGAATTACTTGTCTTTGGCAAGCTCCTAAGGGATCACTGGTTTTATGTCCACTACATCCTACTTCGATTTGGTGCAGCCTCTAGACTGCATATCAACAAAGGTAAATCTTTCCTTATTCATGCACACGGGGATATAAATGAGATCAAATTCATTGTTGGCTTGTTTGGGGTTTATATTAAGCATATATCAAAGGGTATATCTTACCTGGGGTTTAGATTGAAGCCATGTGGTTATAAAACATCGGACTGGACCTGGCTTGTTGATAAGTTTAAGGGTAGAGTTCACAAATGGTCCCATAGATGGTTGTCATTAGGAGGGAGATATATTCTCGTTCAAGCAGTATTACAGCAGTTAGTGGTATATTGGGCACATATATTCTATCTTCCTGCTCACCCCATATCCATAATCAATGTAGCAATTTCTCATTTTTTTATAGATAGGGGCTTCCAAGGCAAAAAAGTATCATCTCTACAAGCTTGACAATATCTCGGTTCCTAAGGAACATGGGGGTTGGGGACTTTTGAATGTGTGCTCCTTTTTGAATGCTCTTTTAATAAAATCTTTATGGAGAGCGCTAAATGGACGGGGTATCTGGCCTGCTCTCATCCGGATTAAATACTTATATGGTGATCCTCTATTGCAGATATATAGGAAATCCTATGTGATTCTGAAATGTGGGTCATATATTTGGAAAAGTTTCCAAAAATATGAGACTATTTGCAGAGCGATTGGCCTGGAGTTTTGGCAACAGACATCAAATTTCTCTGGGCAGTGACAAAATTTTGGGTCTATGTGATGGGCAGCACATGGATGACAGGCTTATCCATAAACTGTCACATAGGGGCATCTTTTATCTCTCATGGATGATAGCTATATGGCAACAAGGGTGTCTGATATGGAAATCTACGACTCATCTGAGGTTACATGATCGAGATGTTGGATCTTGGCAACGCTATGTAGCATGCTTACAAGCAAGTGGTTTATGCTTTCATCAAGAAGGAGATCAGATTGTATGGGACAAGATAATGAAAGGGGATGGTTTAGTTGTGAAGGACATCTACAATCACATCATTTGTAATAAGATAGGAGAAAGGGTTTTTTTCTCCTTTCTGGGTCTATTGGGGTTGGAAAATTGCCCATATACTGACCTAGGACAATCTGAACAAAAGGGGAATGCATGGTCCTGGATGGTGTATTTTTTGTCAAGCCCATGGAGAATTGGTTGTCCATTTATTTCTATCTTGCCCAGTTATTCACAGGATTTTATCCCTCTTTTCACATTTTCTTATAGATTCGGGGTGGAGGCCGGACAATTTCATTAATACTCTCACTATATGGGAAGCGAACATGTTAGGTCCCTATATCACTAGTATAGCCCCTTATTATTGTTAGTGTAAACCCCTTATTGTTATTGTTGTACCCTTGTAACCCCCATTTTGTTATTATTGTGCCCTTAAATTATTATTGTTAGGTCGGCTAGGATTACATTGTCGCCCACTAGGATTACATTATGGCCACATGGACTCCTATATATAGAAAGGAGGTTTTGTAAATTGTATCATCCAAGAATTGTTCATTTATGTAATGTATTGGAGGTTTCCCCCTTGAAGTAGCTTATTTCTAAGGCGTTGATATCTCTTTTCTTCTATTTTTGGAGCTGGTTACACAACATTTGGTATCAGAGCTTTGGATTCTAGGGTTTCGCTGCTCCAAACAGGTCATCGTGGAATTTCCGCTATAACGTTTTTTCTACGAGGTTTCAGAAGCTGAAATTTTTAGGGTGCGAAGCAGAAATCTGAGAACTTATCCATAAAAAAAATTTAGATCTTGGTTCACAATATTTTTGGAGATACCAAGTACGTGTAAGTTAGGTCTTTTTAGGAGCTCCTCAATTTAATCTAAACGGTCCTTGTCGCATTTACTTTCTATAACGTTTTTTCTACAAAGGTTCAGAATCTGAAATTTTTAGGGTGCGAAGCCGAAATCCTGAGGAAACTCGTCAAAAAATTTCAAAGCTTGGTTCACAATATTTTCGGAGATATGATCTGTGGAAGGTAGTGCTTTTTCAGGCTCCCGAATTTCATCTCAAAGAGGTGATCGTGGGAAAAGATTCATAACTCTCTCTCTGAGCATCGGATTGGAGTGCCGTAAAAAGTGGTCACAAGTACAAGGACTTTAGTTTCTTTGCTATCAATTTCAAAGCTAAAGGACTAAGAAGTGACACATGGAAAGTCGTACAAGTTCGCTCTCTTGAACCGGTCCATAATTAGGTCATTGTGGGAGATTGGACATAACTTTGTCTTGGAGAATCCAAATCAAATCGGACTGTGGCATTCAAAAAGATAATTCGAGGAAGGCTGTCGATTACCTAATTTGAATCATGAAAATTTGCAATGTGAAAGATAATCAATTTCAATATCAAGCTCCTCAAAATGTGAGAAAAAGGTGTGTATTTTTTTACAAATTGCATAAAGTCTTGTTTGAAGAATCAATTTGAATTGATTCCAAGGGCATATTGTAGAATATATATTAGTATTGGGTTCAAAAAAAAATTCCCCGTAAAAATAATTCAACACCCATTAAGCCTTCAGAAGGCTCATGAAGATGAAGAATTGCAACATGATCTATCAAAATTACAAGAGCAAGTGCACCAAATTTTGCTCTCACAAAGAGCAAAAAAAATGAAATGGATGTTTTGAAAAAATGCGTGGAAGCGAAGATGGATGGTTTGAAGAAATATGTGGAATCTAAGATGGATGACATGGAAGCTAAGATCGATAGAAAAAATGAAAGACAACATGGAAAACATGAAGAATGATCTAAAAGCAGACATGGAAGGTTTGACAAAGTTGATACAAGAAATGTTTCCTAATGGTGAAAAAGATAGTGGGAAACTCATGATGAGAACAAAATAAATGTTAATCGTGACTTCACTAAACTCTAACTTTAGCGAGAAGAACCACCATATTCCAAAAATGGGTATGAGGAAGTTTGATGGAAATGATCTTTGTCACATGGATACTACAAATGGACGAATATTTCATCTCCCTGTCTTCAACCACATAAAGATACTTGTTGCAACACAAATTTAGAACAAAATACATTTGTATGGTATCGATGGCTTTGCTCCGTAAAAAAATTGTCACTTGGTCAATTTTTACGGAGGAAATGATAGCACATTATGAGGATACAAAGAGCAACACCTTCTTTAGCCAATTGATAAATCTCAAACAAAAGGGTTTAATGGGGGAGCACATTGAGAACTTCCAAAAATTGAATATAAGGGTAACTGATATTCCAGAGGAACACAGGATTGATCTCTTCATAGGTACTTTAAAGGATAACATCCAACATGAAGTTCGCGTTTTGGAACCTGATTCATCGGAGAAGGCATTCAGGTTGGCAAGAAAAATTGAATGTAAAATTATGGCGACAAGGAAACCTACCACTCACTTCTATAAAGAGGGAAGTGTTGCTACTCCTAGATTTCCACAACCTACAAGGTTGACACCACAACAATTGGAAGAAAAAAGAGCAAAAGGGCTTTGCTACGGTTGTGATAGCAAATACACTAAAGGTCATAAGTGTGCTGAGAAGAAATTATTTTACATAGATTGTGAAGAGGAAGAAGAAAATGAACAAGAAGAGGATATACACCAGGAACCAACCCAAGAAGAGGAAGAAATGAGTTCGACCATATCGTGTAATGCATTGGCAGGAATTACCACTCCTAAAACTCTCAAGATATAAGGACATATCAAGAAGAAAAAGGTAATAGTGTTGATTGATTCAGGTAGTACCCATAATTTTTTTCATTGTAAGGTAGCCAAGGAATTGAATTGTTTCCTATACCCAGCACCAGAATGTCAAGTGATGGTTGCAAATGGAGGAACTATAAATTGCTGTGGAAAATGCCATAATATCAAGCTAACCATGGGGGAATATGTATTGAATAGTCCAATGCTTTCCATTCCTATGGGAGGTGTTGATGTTGTACTAGGAGTACAATGGTTACAATCTTTGGAGACGGTAGCTTTTAATTTTCAAGAACTTTTCTTGAAATTTTTTTCAGAAGGAAAGGAAGTCGAATTACAGGGTATTGCAGGGAAGCCGGGAAAGATAATAATCTCTAATGTCATGACAAAGCTTCTAAAGAAAGAACAACGAGGCGTAATTGCACAATTATGCTCACTAGAAGTTCCAACATCAAAATCATCCATTTCTGCAGATCTCCAACAAGTCTTGGACAATCATTCCAAGGTGTTTGAAACTCCCAAAGGACTCCCACCTATTCGTGATCATGATCATGCTATTCATTTGATTCCAGGAAGTGTTCCTCCAAACATCCGGCCTTATATATATCCTTACTTCCAAAAGAGCGAGATTGAACGCATGATTGCAGAAATGTTAGAGGCATGTATAATTCAACCTAGTCAAAGTTCTTTCTCTGCTCCTGTAGTATTGGTACACAAGAAGGATGGATCATGGCGAATGTGTCCGGATTATAGGGAGCTCAATAAGCTCACCATTAAAGACAAATTTCCCATTCCGCTGATTGATGAATTATTGGATGAATTACATGGAGCAATTTATTTTACCAAGTTGGATCTTCGTTCAGGATATCATCAAATTAGAATGAAGACTGAAGATATTCCAAAAACAGTGTTTCGAACTCATGAGGGTCACTATGAATTTTTGGTCATGCCTTTGGCCTTACCAATGCACCTTCTACATTTCAAGGGTTGATGAATTCCATTTTCAAACCCTTCCTTAGAAAATTTGTGCTAGTATTTTTTGATGATATACTAATCTACAACAGGTCTTGGAAGGATCATGTTGAACATGTTGACAGGGTGCTCAAACTATTGCAGGAGAAACAATTATATGAAAAAACATCCAATTGTTTCTTTGGAGTACAAGAGGTGGAATATCTGGGTCATATTGTATCTCACGAGGGTGTTAAGGTAGACCCTAACAAAATTAAAGCCATTAAGGAATGGAAAGTCCCCACAACCATAAAGCAGTTGCGAAGATTTCTCGGGTTAACAGGGTATTATCGCAAGTTTGTTAAGAATTATGGGAGAATAGCAGCACCTCTAACAACATTATTGAAGAAAGATGCATTTTCATGGACTCCTGAAGCAACTAAGGCCTTTGAACGTCTTAAGGAGGCAATGTGCCATGCACCGGTCTTAGCTACGCCGGACTTCACAAAAACCTTTATTGTGGAATGTGATGCCTCAGGAAATGGAATTGGTGCAGTTTTAATGCAGGAAGGAAGACCCATTGCTTTTGAAAGTCATCCAATCAAAGGAAAGTATTTACAGAAACCTATTTATGAGAAGGAAATGTTAGCAATACAACATGCACTAAAGAAATGGCGAACTTACCTAATGGGAAGACACTTCAAGGTAAAAACTGATCATGATAGTCTTAAACACTTTTTGGAACAAAGACTATGTTCAAAAGAGCACCAAAAATGGGTCACAAAGATGTTGGGTTATGACTTTGAAATAATATACAAAAAATGGAAGCTTAATGTTGTTGGAGATGCACTCTCAAGAAAGAATGAAGAGGTGGAAGCATTGCTTTGTGCCATTTCTATTATCCAACCAGATTGGATAACCGAAGCAAGAGATGAATGGAAGAAGGACAAAGAAGTATGGGCACTCATTCAAAAGTTGCAGCAAGATCCTAGTACATCTGATACATTTAGTTGGAAAAATGATTCTTTATGGTACAAAGATCACTTATATCTTTGTAAAAATTCCCAACTAAAACAAAATATTCTTTTGGAATTGCACACTTCTCCTTTAGGAGGACACTCAGGATTTTTAAAAACTTACCACAGGGTGAAGAAAGAATTTTTTTGGGATGGCCTTAAATCTGATATTCAAAAGTTTGTGGCGGAATGTTTCGTTTTCCAGCAGAATAAAGTTGAGAAAATTAAGACCCCGGGACTTCTACAAGCTTTATCCATTCCAAGTCAACGTTGGGAGGAGATTTCAATGGATTTTATCACAGGTTTACCTAAGTCCGAAGGAAAGAGTGTCATCATGGTGGTAGTTGATAGACTTACCAAGTATGCACACTTTTTTGCATTATCTCATCCATTTAAAGCAAGTACAGTTGCTACTACATTTATGGACACAATTCAAAAGCTACATGGAAACCTAAGGGTTATTGTGAGCGACAGAGATCCCATTTTTACTGGAAATTTTTGGACGGAGTTATTTTCTTGTTTGGGTACTCAATTAGCTCATAGCTCATCTTATCATCCTCAATCTGATGGTCAAAATGAGATAGTAAATAAATTTTTGGAAGGATATATTTGTTGTTTTGTATCTGATAAACAAACACAATGGGTCAAGTGGTTACCTCTCGCTGAATGGTGGTATAACACTTCCTTCAATACTGCAGCAAAAATGACCCCATTTATGGCACTTTATGGATATCATCCACCATCGATCACATCATCTTTAAGGGAAAATTCGAAGGTTCAAGCAGTGGAAGATCACATCGAGCTTCAGCAAGAAGTTCTCCAACTCTTAAAGGATAACCTGAATTTGGCACAAAATCGAATGAAACAACAGGCAGATCAACATCGCAGCGAGAGAAGTTTTGATGTAGGAGATTGGGTATTTTTACGGCTACAACCATACAAACAAATGTTCCTCAAGCAAGCTAAGAAGGATAATAAATTATCGCCAAAGTACTATGGTCCTTACAAGGTGTTGCAAAAGATTGGTACTATGGCATACAAATTGGAGCTTCCTGCTTCTTCGCGAGTACATCCAGTTTCCCATGTTTCATGCTTAAAGAAGGTTATAGGTGAAAATCTTCCAGTTCAAACAGTATTGCCAGAACTTGATGGGGAAGGGAAGATCATATTGGAACCTGAAGCAGTCATAGAAAAAAGAACTCGACAACTACGGAATCGATCAATTTCAGAGTATCTCATCAAGTGGAAGAACTTACCCACTGAAGATTCTACATTGGAGGATGAGAATTTTATACAGAAGCACCCAGAGCTACTCAAGTGTTGAGGACAACACTTTTTTGAAGGAGAGGGGCATGTTAGGTCCCTATATTACTAGTATAGTCCCTTATTGTTGTTAGTGTAACCCCCTTATTGTTATTATTGTACCCTTGCAACCCCCATATTGTTATTATTGTGCCCTTAAATTATTATTGTTAGGTCGGCTAGGATTACATTGTGGCCCCACTAGGATTACATTATGGCCCCATGGACTCCTATATATAGAAAGGAGGTTTTGTAATTTGTATCATCCAAGAATTTTTCATTCATGTAATGTATTGGAGGTTGCGCCCTCAAAGTGGCTTATTTCTAAGGCGTTGATATCTCTTTTCTTCTATTTTTGGAGCTGGTTTCACAACATAACATTAGTAAATTCAAAGCTCTGCCCTTCTATTTATTTTGGGAGGTATGGTTAGCACGAAATCATTTTAATTTTTATGGAAGGCCTGTGAATATTGCTCAAATCCATGGGGCCATTATGGCTTAGATTTTTGCTCAATCCCTTCCAGTTTATGTTATGAAGGATTTGTCTCATCGCATCTGACCCTATCCAATATCTCTTCATGCGATTTTCTTCGATGGGGCTCAACAGGGGGGCATGTGTGGGTGTGGGGCACCAGTAAAGCTTGAAAATCTGGAAAGATTCCAGATCATTTAGAATGGTGGTAGAGGAACAAATAACAAGGCCGAAATTTTGGCACTTTGGAGCAACCTATGGTTGGCTTATAATTTTTAGTTGCAATCTATGAACATCTATGGAGATGCAAAGACTGTCCTAGATGGGATTTCTGGAAGGTCTCACTATCAACCAAAAGGTATGCAAGGGTGGATTTTTCAAATAAAATACCTCCTCACAAAGCTCAATGATCCACCATTATAACACATTTACAGAGAGAACAACACCCGTCCAGATTAGTTATCAAAGAAGGGCCTTACTGCCCCTCCTGGTAGTATCCATATCCTTCAATACAATGGTTCCCGACTGTTAAAAGAATATTTTGTTCTATCTCCTTGAATACTACAGGGTCCTTTGTTCTTGCAGTTTTTGGTTTTGTTATTGTGTTTTGTTACTTCACAGTGCAATTCTTGCATATCAAGCGAGTCGACCCATAAAATAGTGTGCTTCTTCTCCCTATGTATTAGATGGAGTATGATCCTCCCCCATCAAGCAAGCATGCCTACTTTTAAGTGATCCTACCTACTTTTAAGCGAGCCTACATATATCACAACTATTATGCTTCTTCCTCTCCCTTTGACTTTCCCAGTTTATAATGTTGTTTAATATTCTGGATGTCATGCTTTTGTGGAACAGGTTGGTCAAGTCTTGAAACGCTGGCTTCGTTCATATTTAGACTCGTTTTGTTAACTAGCCCAGATGGATGTTTACTTTATCTATCTTTAGTTCTGGTTTCATTTGGATGAATGTTATGTTATACTCTATGTATATGACTAAAATATCATTATGGCGAGAACACATCTTTGAAAATCTGGATAGATGCCATAAGATGCATACATGAGGCAATGTACTGTTTATTTTCATAATACAAATGAACAACGTTTTTTTCCTCTCTGAAAAAAATTATTCTTCCATTTCTTGTGATAGAATCTACTAGTGAGTGGATCATTCTTCCATCTAATAGATGGGTTAACATTAACCTAAGCTTCCTAATTAAAAATAATAATAAAAATACATAGAGAACATTTTAAATTATTAAAAAATATATATATCTATTTAAAAAAATTATAAAACAAAATCCTTTTGATATATATATATATATATATATATATATATATATATGACAAAGTACTTTTGAAAAATAAAGAGAAATGAAATATAAAACATACTACTGAATTTGATTAAAAATCTATACAAATATATGTTAGAAGACTACTCTCTCTTAATATTTGAAGTTGAGAAGAAATGAATAATATAGTATAATGATATATTTTGTTCCTTTGGGGGTTGATAAGTTTTATTTGTTTTTTTGTAATCATCGTGTTTAATAGAGTGGTAAAATAAGAGGTTTCAAATGGGGTTGTGTAACATTTTCAAGAAGTAAAATAAATCTCATAGTACATTGAATATGAGAAAATGAGGTATTATTTCTTATTTAAGTTTTATTTTGCATAAATTGCATATATGTTGAATGGTACTCTGTGGTGATTTTGCTAAATGATTTTCACATGTAGTACCTCATACTTAGATCGATTGCTATAACATAGTTATGTTGACAGGCCCAAATGCATTACCAACAATATTGTGGAATCTAACCTAAGAAAGAGGCCAATAAGACTCTCCCTATTTGGAATGGTTGGATCATCTCAATTAGTGGCATGGCTATAACATATTTGGTGTCTTAATGCTTGATTAAGGATATGGGGTGTCAATTTTTCTTCTTCTTCATGAGCTTAACAATCAACTCTAATACGACATGTAACACATGAACTGAAATATACCACTCAATCATGAAACTTTTGATTTTTGTCTTTGAAGTATTTTATCAAATAGTTTGTATGAAAATTGTAATAAAACACCTTTAATACATTTCTTCAAATGATTTGCATGCAAATAGACATAGATCAGGTACAAAATTACTAGCACATAGTAATGTCAACATACATCAATACCATTCCCATTCACAAAACAACATTTTTATTAGGGCATTTCATCAAACAGTGTGTATGCAATGAATCTTTAAACCATTTAGGGATTTCTTCAAACATTTTGCATGCAAAATAATATAACATCTTCCTCATGGCATATCTCCTAAATTATAGCAATCTAAGTTCTAAAAACTATGTGAGATTATCAACAGGAGTTCCCCCTACTATGGTCCAAGTTTCAAACTATGGAACCTCCTAAATGAAAATTCATAGTAGAAATGCCAACATGACCTATTTAATACATGATTTTATGAGCATCCAGGAAGCTCGACCTCCACTAATCATATATCCTAAAATATCTCGATCCAAGATCTAAAAGTGGGACCCGATGATCAATAGAATTTCTCCTTACTATAGTCCAAGTTTTGTTGAAAATGGCACCAAGAAAGATTCTAATTTAATTTTCTCTTTAATTAAATTAGAATAAAATTGTAATTCCACATCACAAGACAACTTGTACGAGTTAAATAAGTTAGTATGACTTACTTGGTTCAGTTAATTAAATTTAAGGGTCTAACTTGAGTCATGTAGAGTGTCTCCTACAAAATAGGAGCTCTGGTTGAGTTTATTTTCAATTATAATTAATTAAATCAGTTTATGTGAGTTAAAATCAGTATAACTAGTTCTAACTGATGGAGGAACTAGTGAGAGGTCAAAGAGTGGAACTTGGAATTGAACCACATCTAGTTATCAATCAGATAATTGATGATTCACTCATAAATAACTCATGCATGTCAGTTCTGAGAAAGACCCAGTTGAGATCGGAGTTCAAGGGCAGTGTACTATCAGTTGTATAATCATCCAAATTTTACAGGTGGTGCATGCATTCAGATAAATTCCTTAGATTTATTGCGCAATTCATATTGGGAATTTCCCTAAACAGGGGCTAATTACACAGGGAAACAATGCAAGGAAATAGGGATCGTGGAAGGTAGAAAATTGGTTAAGTATTGGCCAAGGCTTATCTAGGATGCAGTGAGATAGATAGAGATAGTGTAGAGGTTTCTCTGATTTGAGAAAAGCATTATAATATTCTCATGTTTTCTGACTTATGAAATATACAGATAGTGAGGTTTTTAGTTGTGGCTTTCCTCAGGAAATCTTTGTGCAATGTGTGATTGAAATTCTTTCTCTTTCATGTTTTGTGATTTCGCGATCGTAATTGGTTTCTGCAATTGGTAAAGTAGATTCAAGTATATTGTTTTAGCATATTACAATTATTAGTTTGAATCTACATGGTATCAGAGCAGGAATCACTATAGAAGAGAAGAATATGAGTTTGTACTTGCAGGAGGAATAATTTTTACAGAGTTAATCTTCTTCAGAGCTAGCAGCAGGATCAGGATTGCGTTATATGGTCTGAGGCTCAAGTATGCCCTTGAGGGTAGTTCAAATTACATTGCCTAGAGAGACCGGATGGAACTAGTATTGGAAGACAACGGATTGAAGGATTTCATTCACAAGGAAATCCTAAAACCAACTCCAGCTGATGCACATGATCTAGTAGAGTGGAAGAAGTGTGTAGCAAAGGCTAGAAGGATTCTATTGGAAGGAGTTTGAGATCATATTGTCTGGAACCTCCATGGAAAGGAAACTCCATATGCAATGTGGAAGGCCTTAATAGATTTTTTTTTCAGAACAACAATGACCACAGGAAGTTGGCACTGAAGGAAAAACTCACGAAAAGCAAGATGGAGAAGGGAGACACAATACCAAAGTACTTGACCAAGTTTACCCAATTTCGGGATGAGCTTGGAAGTGTTGGTGTTACAATTGATGGAGATGACCTGGTGAGCCTGACACTTCTAGGCCTTCCCAAGAGCTGGCATAGCTACCGGGATTCGGTAAATGGGAGGGAGAAGCTACCAAATTGGGAGCGTTTGTGGTCTGACTTGGTGCAAGAAGAGATTCGATCGAACACCAAAGATGGATCCTCATCAAAGCATGATGATGAGGAGAATTGTGCCTTGGCTGGAACGGAAAAGGGAAGTCATCCCATTCCAAATCAAATTATGGTCAGGAAGGCAAGAAGAATAACTTGCCAAAGATTAAATGTTTTCACTGTCACGAGCTGGGACACTATGCTACCAAGTGTCTACACAAGAAGGCCGACAAGAAGCCCTCAGGAGGAGTTGAAGGTGATGAACTTTCTTCACAATTTGAGTTGGATTTCACCCTCATCGCATGCATGGTGTCATCGGTGATGGGTTTTGTGTGGACCAGGATAGTGGAGCCTCATTCCATATGACCGACAAAAAATAGTTCTTCAACGACTAGGAGGAGAAGGACCTCTAAATGCACATCGAGATGGGAGATGATGGGAGGTATAGTGCAATTGGCATCGATACTTTTACCTTTAAGAGGGAGTCTAGTTCTCCTCTCACATTGAAATATGTCATGTATGTTCCTTGTTTGAAGAAGAACTTAGTTCCAGTTTCTATGTTGGAAGATCATGGTTACGATGTGATATTTAGTAAAGGAAATACATTCCTTTGCCACATAGCCACGGTACGAGTGAAGAAGATCTAGGTTCAGGTAAAGAACCTCTACAAATTGGATGCAGAAGATTGTGTTGCCTTGAGATCACAAAAGCATAGAAGGTGGAGGACCGAGACATCGTTGAGTAAAGGCATAGAAGATTGGGCCATCTACACCACGGAGCTTTGAAGATCATGCAACAGATTTCTACAGGACTTCCCAAGGGTGCACTTGAGCAGCGTGATACGTGCAAAGGGTGTACATTGGGGAAGTACACCAAGGCCACCTTTCATAATAAGGATAGCTGCGTGCAAGTGATTCTTACAAGAGTTCACTGAGATGTGTGTGGATTTTTCTCGACAACCTCCACAGCCAAGCACAAGTATTATGTGATTTTTCACGCAAGTGTTGGATATTATTCATGCAGAAGAAAGACCAGACATTCTCAACATTTTGTGAGTTAAAAGCACTTGTTGAAAAGAGACAAGCATGAAAGTGAAGGCTCTTAGGAGCGATAACGGTGGAGAATATGTGTCAAATGAATTCAAGAACTTATGTGCATCAAAAGGAATTCAACAAGAGTTGATAGCACCTCATAACCCACAACAGAATTGGGTTGCAGAAAGGAAGAACATAAGCATTGTGGGAGCTGCACGGGTGATGTTACATGATCAGGGCCTACCATTGCACTTGTGGCCAGAAGAATGCAACATAGTTGTGTATGTGAAAAATAGGAGTCCTCAATGGATCCTCGACATGAGTGCACTAGAGGAAGCCTTTTCCGGTAAGAAGCCAGATGTGGCGCACTTTAGAATTTTTCGTTCATCAGTTTATTGTCATGTTACCAAGGATGCATTGAAAAATCTAGAACCAATAGTTGAGTTGGGAATATTTGTGGGGTACACTGATACACCTCACAACTATCGGGTGTACCTACCATCTCACAGGATGATAGTGGTTCATAGAGATATGAAATTCGATGAAGGGAAGGACATGCGAATTTCCCTTGAGAGGGAGCTTCATATGCATGTAGATGAGGAGCTTTTAGCTCCAAAAGAAGAACATGAAGATGTGGAGCAGCCACAAGCAGAGGAGCAGAGAGTGGAAACACCCACTCATGCAGAGACATCCAGAGATGGAAGGGAGTGCACCAGAGAGGCTGACAGGTTGATGCATGATGCTAGAGAGAATGTGGGAGCACCCACATCACAACGCAGGTAGAGAAGGTCCTAAGATCGTTACATTGGCTACATGGCTCTTATGAGCAAGAGTGTAGAGATTGAGCCATCCTCATTCGATGAAGAAGTGCAACAACTAGTATGTGTTGATGCCATGGTAGAGGAGTATGACTCCATTATCAGGAACAATGCATGGACATTTGTCCTAAGACCATAGGATAAATCAGTTGTAGGATCAAATTGGATCTACAAGGTGAAGCAAGCAATGTATTGGAGTGTCGAGAAACATAAGGACAAATTTGTGGCCAAGGGGTTCTCTGAGGTGGAGGAAAGAGATTACGAGGAGACATTTGCTGCATTAGCAAGGTACTCTTTAATCATATTTATTCTTTCATTTTCAATGTAGATGGGATGGAAAATACATTAGATAGATGTAAAGACAACTTTCCTCAATGAAGTGATTGAGGAAGAGGTGTACATGGAGCAACCAGAAGGATTTGAGACCTTCAACAAATATTTTCATGTGTGCATACTCAAGTGAGCATTGTATGGAATGAAATAAGCACCTTGTGCTTGGTACACCAAGATCGATAGTTATTTCACCGGGTTGGGCTTCACCAAAATTGAAGCAGATGCGAACCTTTACCATATTGTGGTTGAAGGTAAATTGTTGATTATAGTATTATATGTCGATGATGTAATTCTAACAAGTGATGAGAAGCTGATAAATTCTTGCAAAGAAGATTTGGCAGGATAGTTTAAGATGAAATACATGGGGCTCTTGCGGTATTTCATTGGTTTGGAAATTTGGCAAAGAGATGGGGAAATGTTTGTCTCTAAGGGAAAGTATGCCAAAGAGATACTGAAGAAGTTTCACATGGAGAGAAACAAACCCATGGAGACTCCTCTAGTAGGGAACTGGAGGAAGGAAGATGCCACTTCAGGTGAAGTGGTGGAAACTACCATTTACAGGCAGCTTATGGGTTCACTCATGTACTTGGTGAACACACGACAATACATGTTTTGTGCGGTTAACAAGCTTAGTCAAGCAATGGTTAAGTCAACTAAGCTCTATTGGAAGGCATCCAAACATGTGTTGAGATACCTTAGAGGCACCACTCAGTTCGGTCTTTGGTACAAGCGGACATAGGGAGTGAAGCTGCAAGGCTTCAAAAATTTAGATTGGGCAAGGAGTCCATCCTACATGAATATCACATTAGGCAGAATCTTTAGTATTGGGTCAGTAGCAGTTTCCTGGTACAACAGGAAGCAAAGATCAGTTTCACTTAGTTCAGCAGAAGCAGAGTACATGGTTGCTATCAAGTAACTCGTGAGGCTATCTGGATGAGGAAGATCTTTGTTGGGTTGCTTGGTCAACATATGGATCCTACAATGATTTATTTTGATAACTCGAGTTGCATCAAATCTCAGTTAATCCAGTTTTTCATGATAGGTCCAAGCATATTGACATCCAGTACCACCATCTTAGAGATTTTGTGCAGAGGCGTATCATGATGTTAGAGTATATTCCTACAAAGGAAAGGGAGGCAAACATCTCTACGAAGGAATTGTCAAGAGGCAAGTTCGAGTTCCATAGAAGCAGGATCGAGGTATCAGATAATCCCTTTCTTGTTGAGAGGGAGTGTTGAAAATGGCACCAAGAAATATTATATTTTAATTTCCCTTGAATTAAATTAGAATAAAATTATAATTCCACATCACAAGACAACTTGTACGAGTTAAATAAGTTAGTATGAATTAGTTGGTTCAGTTAATTCGAGTTGAGGGTATAACTTGAGTCATGTAGAATGTCTCCTAAAAAATAGGAGCCTTGGTTGAGTTTATTTCCAGTTGTAATTAATTAACTCAGTTCTCTGAGTTAAAATTAGTCTAACTAGTTCTAACTGATGGAGGAACTAGTGAGAGGTCAAAGATTCGAACTTGGACTTGAAATACATCGAGTGATCAATCAGATAACTGATGATTCACTCATAAATAACTCATGCATGTCAGTTCTGAGAAAGACCCAGTTGAGATTGGAGTTCAAGGGCAGTGTACTATCAGTTGTATAATCATCCAAATTGTATAGGTGGTGCATGTAGTTAGAGAAATTCCCTAGATGTATTGTGAAATTCATATTGGGAATTTCCCTAATTAATAGGGGCTGATTACCCAAGGAAACAATGCAAGGAAATAGAGATCCTGGAGGGCAGAAAATTGGTTAAGTATTTGCCAAGGCTTTTCTAGGAAGCACTGAGACAAATAGAGAGAGTGCAGAGGTTTCTCTGGTTGGAGAAAATCATTGTAATCTTCTCATGTTTTCTTACTTATGTAATATTCAAATAACGAGGCTTTTAGTTGTGGCTTTCCCCAGGAAATATTTGTGTAATGTGTGATTGAAATTCTTTCTCTTTCATGTTTTGTGATTTCGCGATCGTAATTGGTTTCCGCAATTGGTAGAGTAGATTCAAGTATAATGTTTTAGCATATTACAATGATCAATTTGAATCTACATGGATTTTCTACCTATTTCAACTTCTAGAACCTCCTAGAATAAAAATTATAGCAAAAATGCCAACATTACCTGTTTAAAAATGCATTTAGGAAGCCCGAATTCCTTTGATAATATTTCCTAAAATTCTGCAACCCAAGATATGAAAGTTGGACTAGATGATTAGCAAAATTTCTCCTCACTATTGTCCAAGTTTCAGGTTCTAAAACCTCCCAAAAGAAAAGTTATAGTATAATTCCAACATGACTTTTTTAAAGTTTCATTTGGGAAGCCCAACTTCCTTTGATCATGTTTTCTAAAATTTCGTGACCCAAGATCAGAAAATTGGACCAATGGATCAACGAGATTTTCCCTTACCATGGTTCAAATTTCAACTTTTGAAACCTCCCATAAGAAAAATTATAACACAAATGCCAACTTGACCTATTTAAAAAATAATTTAGGAAGCCTATCTTCCTCAACCAATGTTGTTACAAAATTTAATACATATAAAAAGCTACATCCAAATAGTATAACAACTACAACCATGATAAATTTGTTGAAGGGTAAATGGGTGTCACTAAACCATCTATGCCATAAATATTGTTAACACAAAAAAAATATTTATCTATTGCATCTAGAAAATTATTGGAAACTAAAGTACGGTGAGCCACATTCCACCCCACCATATGCTCAATTGTGTTGCAATTTTTCTCATAGTTGTCCATCCTTGTGCTATATCTTGATGCCTTTGGGAGAACTTAACTCATGGTTATTTCACACACTCGGATTCAGGCCATATTTTAACACTGAGAGTGAAGGTAATTCTCCTTCACACACACACAAGAAAACTTAGTGAGCAACATTTCCATCTTTGACCAGACTCACATTCACAAAAATACCATGCAAGTCTGCATGGCACAAGGTAGTCCTTCTCTGATCTTTATAATCCCTTATCCCTCCCCACTTAAACTCTCTATGTGCCACACACAACTAGGACCATTCCTATACCTCAAAGCCATCTATTCCATAGAAAAAGGATTGCAACACATTCATTCCATATCACATAAGATTTCATACACAACTCTTAACCAATCATAAGGTTTGAAGCTCTATTGGTTCTATCACTAATGCTTTTTCCAATTCAAATTTTCTAAGTGAGAGAGATACATGTATGAAAGAGTAATAGAAGAGAGAAAAACTAGAAGATTAAGAACCAAGAAAAAAAAACCCTCGATTTCTCCTCCCTCTTATTTTTAAATCACACCTTAACCCTTCATCTTTCTAACCTTTCATCTTCTTGGAATACTAACACTAGTACATTTGGCGGAAATTCCGACATTTTAGTTCAGACACTTTTGTCGTAATGTCATAAATTTCCCCAATTTCTATCAAATTTTCAAATCCCCCCACAAACCGTCGTTATACCGACGTTTAGGGATATCGTCGCTTTTGCGATGTTTATGTTTGTTGTTGGAATTGTGACGTTTTAAACATTTCGTCAGTGTTACGATGTTTATTGGATGAAACGTTAGAATTGCAACGTCGCCTACACATCCGTCGGTCTTGCGATGCTTGGGAGAAACCATCGGAAAAGTGATGTTTCTCATATAGATGTCGGTCTTGCGACGTTGTGAAGCCAAAATCACAAGACCAACATCTATATGAGAAACGTCGCTTTTCCGACAGTTTCTCCCAGGCGTCGCAAGACCGACATTTAAACAACACAACATTTTAATATGAAAACATTTGTTTGGTTGGACAACAAACTTGGACATGAAAAACAATAACATGCGTGGACATGTAAAGTATTACTTTATTAACAATTGTTCAACATTTGAATATGAAAACATTATATTATTTAACATTTTGTTTATATAAATATGATTTATTTGGATATAATGAGTATTACATTATTGGATAATGTTTTTTTTTTTTGTTGGAAAACATGCTTATACATCAAAAAATTTACAATACACTTATATATGAAAACTTTCACATTTTGGTATATTATTCCAAAGGCTAGGACATGCTTGGGATCTTTTAAATCCTTGATTACAACTTGGTGAGATGAGAACTCTACTATTCTACCTTTACTTGAATGAGTGATTTGATATTTTAATTGAAGGTTGCAACAAAGACTCGGAACACATAATACATTATTGAAATGTATGTTATATTCCTTAGTTGTTATAGACCCTACATCACCAAAAAAAATAAAATAAAAATAAAATAGGTGTTACAATCATTACAAGCAATAAAATTGCATTTATGCTTAACCATATAATAATATGCTCTAAAATAAATAAGCCACTCATTGGAATAAGAAGTAGAGGATGCATTGAAATAGAAACAAAAAGCAAAATTGTATTTCCAAAAGAGCTAAGCCTGGGTGAAATATTTTGTGGAAACCAAAAACATGATAAGCATATTTTCGGGTGGCCCGTTTTCCGTTTGCTCCCATGTGGCATCGTTCGGTCGGGCGCGCCGTGTCGCGCTATGTGAGGTCGCTCGACCGAGCGCGTTCAGGTCAGGTTGTTTCGTTCGAGGGCACCCGTATCAGTTTTGCTAAGTTGTGACCGCTCGAGTGCCTTGTGCACGTTCGAGTGGCTCGTTTGCCATTCACTCCCTTGTGGCATTGTTCGATCGGGCGCGCCATGTGAGGTCGCCCGAACGGGCGCGTTCGGGTCGGACCGTTTCATTTGAGGGCGCCCGTATCAGTTTTGCTAAGTTGTGACCGCCCAGGTGCCTTGTGCACGTTCAGGCAGCCCGTATCAGTTTTGCTAAGTTGTGACCGCCCAGGTGCCTTGTGCACGTTCAGGCAGCCCGTTTTCCGTCCCATGTGGCATTGTTCGGTTGGGCATGTCATGTCGCACCGTGTGAGGTCGCTTGACCGGGCGCGTTCGAGTCAGCTCGTTTTGTTCGAGGGTGCCCATATCAGTTTTGCTAAGTTGTGACCGCCCGGGTGCCTTGTGCACGTTCGGGCAGCCTGTTTTTCGTTTGCTCCCTTGTGGCATCGTTCGGTCGGGCGCGGCATCGTGTCGCGCCGTGTGAGGTCGCCCGACCAGGCGCATTCGGGTCGGGTCTGGCCGTTTCGTTCGAGGTCGCCCGTATCACTTTTTCTAAATTGTGATTGCCCGAGTGCCTTGTGCGCGTTCGGGTGGCCCATTTTCCGTTTTCTCCCTTATGGCATTGTTCGTTCGGGCACGCCGTGTCACGCCGTGTGAGGTCGCCCGACCGGGCGCGTTCGGGTAGGGTCGTGCCGTTTTGTTCGAGGGCGCCCGTATCAGTTTTGCTAATTTGTGACCACCCGGGTGCCTTGTGCACGTTCGGGCGACCCGTTTTCCGTTTGCTCCCTTGTGGCATCGTTCGGTCGGGCGTGCCGTGTGAGGTCGCCCAACCGGGTGCATTCGAGTCGGGTCGGGCCGTTTCGTTTGAGGGCGCTTGTATCAGTTTTGCTAAGTTGTGACCGCCCAGGTGCCTTGTACATGTTCGGGTGGCCCATTTTCCATTTTCTTCCTTGTGGCATAATTCGGTCGGGCGCGCCGTGTCGCGCCGTATGAGGGCGCCCGACTGGGCGCGTTTCGGGTCGAGTCGATTCGTTCAAGGGCGCTCGTATAAGTTTTGCTAAGTTGTGACCACCTAGGTGCCTTGTGCACGTTCGGGCAGCCCGTTTGTCATTTTCTCCCTTGTGGCATCGTTCAATCAGGCGTGCCGTGTCACACCGTGTGAGGTCGCTCGACTGGGCGCATTCGGGTCGAGTCGGGTCGTTTTGTTCGAGGGCGCCCGTATCAGTTTTGCTAAGTTGTGACCACCCAGGTGCCTTGTGCACGTTTGAGTGGCCCGTTTTTCGTTTTCTCCCTTGTGGCATCGTTCGTTCGGGCGTGCCGTGTCGCGCTGTGTGAGGTCGCCCAACCGGGCGCGTTCGGGTCGGGTCGGGCCGTTTCGTTCGAGGGCGCTTGTATCAGTTTTGCTAAGTTGTGACCGCCCGGGTCCCTTGTGCACGTTCGAGTGGCCCGTTTTCCATTTTCTCCCTTGCGGCATCATTCGTTTGGGCATGTTGTGTTGCGCCGTGTGAGGTCGCCCTACTGGGCACATTCGGGTCGGGTCGGGTCGTTTCGTTCGAGGGTGCCCATATCAGTTTTGCTAAGTTATGACCGCTCGGGTCCCTTGTGCACGTTCGGGCGGCCTGTTTGCTGTTTTCTCCCTTGTGGCATCGTTTAGTCGGGCGCGCCGTGTCACACCGTGTGAGGTCGCCCGACCGAGCGCGTTCGGGTTGGGTCGGGCCGTTTCGTTCGAGGGCGCCCATATCAGTTTTGCAAGTTGTGACTGCCCGGGTGCCTTGTGCACCCCTAAACCCCTTAACCCCTTGATCTGATAGGGGCCGGTTACCTTGATATTAACGGTAGTGTATTCATACTCCTTCTAAATAACCAATAAAGGGTCAAGGAAATTGACCAATATGTTGTCAAGTTTTATCTTATCCACTTATGGGGTAAGCTGCTTTTCGACTAACTCCACTGCTTTTGATCTCAATTTTGCCAATTGCTTCCTTATCTCATATGATACCCGAGACTTTGCCTTTATCTTCCCTTCTAATTCCGTAATAGTGTCATAGTGATGCCAGAAAACTTGTTTGGAAAGCCTTCCTGGCAGACAATACTTGTGACCTGGCTGAAGCCTCAACACTTTCAGAGCATCTGGAATGACCTCTCTCTTCCCCAATCTCTCTCTCTCTCTCTCTCTCTACCCTCCAATCCTCTCACAGCTATATCCCTCCCTCTATCCTTCTTTCTGCCCCCCTTCCATCTTTGTGTCACTATCTCCCTCTCTTACCCTTCTCTACCTCTCTCACTCCTCTCCCTCTCTCTCTCTCTCAGCTGATCCATTCCTTCTCTCCCCTCTCCTTTAGTTTATCTCCATATCTCCCTTGTTACTCCCCTTATCTCACCACCTCTATCAATCTATGTCTTTATAATTATTCCTTCTCATATATATAGAGAGTTAATATATGTCATGACATATTGGGACCTACGATTGGGTTAATTCTGCCTTTTTGACAAGGTTAAAATGGTTAATCTTCGATATACAAAATGTAGATCAAATATTTCATCAAAAAGAGGGAACCATGCCCTATATTCTTCCAGGCTATGCCTATCAGTCACTTGGCCTCTTCTTGCTCTCACATGAATGTAGTCTTGCTTGACTAGTACAGAAGAAGGTTTCGCATTATCAACCATTTGTTTGGGACAAATTTTAGTTGTTTCAACACTGCTACATTATAATTCAAGCTTATCCTTTAAACCATCTTAGTCTTTTGTACTCTCTTCAACTTTATAGTGCTTTCCATTCCTCTTAGTCACATATGTTTCCTTAGTTTGTTAAGGGACAAGGTCGACAACATTAGGATGTTTTTGCAATAAACAAGGGTATTTCCAGGACACATTTAGGTGGAGCAAGAGTATAAGAGCCAAATTTCTCATGATTGTGGGACACTCGAACTTAAGATTTTCTGGAGTAGTCATGAGGTGCAGTCTGGTTATTAAGACTTCATCAGATGGCCATTCTTCGGACTTAAATTGTGTGACAACATTGTGGCTAAGTTTGAAATTGGAGATTGAACATACATTTGGTTTGATTGCAATAGACATTTTCATCAATAAATGTAAAGCAAAGGCTAACAAATACTATAAATTAATAAATAAAGAAGACATGGCAACAAGCAACAATACTTACAAAATTTTTACATTGAGACACAAAGAGTAAGCAACTAATTTAACCCCTAACCCATTTAACCCCTAAACCATAAACCTCTAAACGTCCCTTAACCCCTAACCCCTAAACCCTTAACCCCTAACCCATTTAACTCCCTAAACCCCTAGTAAACTCCTAATCCATTTAACCCCCTAAACCCTAAACCATTAAATCCTAACCCTAATCCCTTAAACCCTAATTCTCGACCCCTAACCCATCTAACCCCCTAAAACCTAACCCCATTAGCCCCTAACTTCTAACCCCTAAAATCCTTAACTGCTAAATCTTCTAACCCCCTAAACCCCTAACCCATTTAACCCCCTAAACCCTAAACCTATAACCCCTTAACCCCTAACCCATTAAACCCTAATTCTCAACCCCTAACCCATTCAACCCCCTAAACCATAAACCTCTAAACCCCTAACCCATTTAACCCCTAAACCCCTAAACCCTTAACCCCTAACCCATTTAACCCCCTAAACCCTCAACCTATAAACCCCTAACCCCTAACCCCTTAAACCCTATTTCCCAACCGGCCTAACCCATTTAACCCCCTATATACGTAATACATAAATTATAAAGAATATATATATATATATATATATATATATATATATATATATATATATATATAAAAGAGATCAAAACTCCAAATATTTAAAATACAACATAATTTAATAGTGTAAAGTTTAAAACTCCTTTTAATAAAGCATGATGATTTAGTAGGGTAGAAGGATCACTATATGCAAAAATCAATCCATTATTTACTCATATAACTTTAAGTGCTTCTCAAAAAGATATATTTTATTTTTTTGATTGTAAATATTTTTAAACAATCAAAATAAACAAACATTTAATTATTTAAAATGATTATAATTATTAAAAAATATTTATTTTTAAATTAATTTGAGTGGCCTTAAAAAAAACACACGTGCTTCATTTCAAAATGTCAAAAATTTTCAAATATCAAAAGTTTTAATTTCCTCGTTCATTTCCCTTCGGTTGCATGGTTTTTCTAGGGAAGGAGGGAGGATCTGATCCAAATCTGAGTTGGGTTGATAGAAAAAATGCTAGAGATCCTTCACATTCAGGGGGGCCACTGTGGCAACCAGATCGGCTCCAAGTTTTGGGAAGTGGTCTGTGAATAACACGGGATGGATCCTACTAAGAGATATCATGGCACTTCAGATCTACAACTTGAAAGGGTTATGGACAGGTCTTCAGACCTGATAACTTCGTTTTTGGCCAATCTGGGGCTGGAAACAACTGGGCCAAGGGGCAATACACGGAAGGAGCCGAGCTCATTGATTCTGTGCTTGATGTCGTTAGGAAGGAGACTGAGAACTGTGATTGCCTGCAAGGTATGTGTCTTTTTCAGATTCGAATCCTTGACCTTGTGTTTTTGAAATGTAGGATTTCATTTGCTAAAATGATGTGGGTTTTTGTTGTGTACAGGGTTTCATAAAAAGTCCCAATCTGAAGCCACAGAGTGTTTTCATCCGTGTCTCTGCAAGTCCCAATCTGAAGCCGCAGAGGTACGATCTCGTTCATGCTTTATGTTTTTTTTTTAATGCATGAAGTAAACTGTTGATGTGATTCTCTATGATGCCAAATTTGATGATGAGTCTGATGCGCATAATACTTGAAGTGAAATGAGGCATTTGTCTGAGAGGTTACAAGTCTTATTATTGCTAGCCATCGTATGGTGAAAACAACTTGTTTTTCATTGACGGTCGAGTTTTACCCTTTTATGTATTTTTCGTTAAATGGGTGCCTTTGGTATGACAAACAATGCAATTGTGCCCATCATCATGTTTCAGTGGGGTTTAGATTGTCCCGTACTTCTTAGAAAAATTAAATATCAACATCGTGAAGAACGATTCACCAGAAGGCTTGAAGCCACAATCATGGATTGACCAGCTCTTGCAAGATCTTTAAGTAGAAATAGCCAAGGAAATAAAATGTTGGTGAATCTTTGTTTTAAAAATAGTACTAAAGCCAGGTGCACATATGCCCCTCACTAAAAAAGGCTTGAATAATGCATGAAATCATGAAGTTTGAACATGCCACGGATAAGTGCGAGTAATTTAGTAAACACATGGTTTTAGGGCAAGTTGATGGTATGAAAATTGAGTTATAATGCCAACCAATCACCATGAGCACTGAAGGTGATACTAGCAACAAAACAACCAAGAGATTTTGATGCCTGTTACATGTGCATGCACAACACATAAGCCACATTTCATACCAGCAATTCAGTCAAACGGTAATTGGGTAGTAGGAAGCCACCAATGATGTAACTAAAGTGAAATCTTAGAATCTATGACAAATATGCTATAGTATGTGGTTACCTAGCAAAAGAACGTCACACAAATTCAATTAAAGGAGAAGGTGGGTAGTGTTGAGCTAATACCCATAGTCTAAAACTGAGTGACTCCAACACGCTCTAGTCAACCAGCAATTAAACACATCAATAATAGTGCTATTACTGGTGAATTACACAGCGCAAAAGCTGCTATAATTTCACACCAGTGAACAGGCAACCAATTTTAGTGTGTAAGGAATCCATTGGGAAGGTGGGCAGTGCTGAGCTAATACCCATAGTCTAAAACTGAGTGAATCCAACACGCTCTAGTCAACCAGCGATTCAACACATTAATCATAGTGCTGTTACTAGTGAATTACACAATGCACAAGCTATAATTTCATACCAGTGAACAGGCAACCAATTTTAGTGTGTAAGGAATCCATTGGGAAATTGGGATCACTGCTGTTATTCAATGTCCCATTGAATTAACAAACACAAGAATGTGATACAGGCTCGTAGTTTCTAACAGTGAGCATTTCAATTAAGCCAACAATTAAACAAGTGATTCAATCAAGCCAACAGTTAAATTTCTCAGCCAATTAATTAAACTAGCGACCACATCGGTAGGAAATTGATTCAAATGATGCGGGGAATCAATCTTAATGCAGTGAGCATTAGGATTAATTACCGACATAAACATTCAAGCATGAAGAGAAATCAATCACACATTATAAACAACAGAATTTACCCTGGAAAACCAAAAATTTATGGCTTCTGTTTATGATCTGGAATTGTTGCAAACTGGAGCTATTCACTCTCAATCAGAGAATTCATGTATTCTTATTCCTTGGCCGTAGTTTGTAGATTGTGTTGGCTCCAAGACAATCTTCATTCTCCATGGACAGGACCAAAATCCTCTTCATCCTCCAATCTATGAACAGATTGGTTCATTCCCAAGTCTTCAGTTTTCTACTGTGGTGCCCTTCTTCCAAGCTTCATTGCTTTCAATATTTTCAGTTGTTTTTCCATCAGGCAAGCATCCTCTATATAATGTTGCCTTGTAATGCCAACCAACAAGTGGTTAATTCCGTCTTCTTGTTGCCCAAATGAGGCCTTTGGCCTTTGGTGTTCAAGCTTATTGTTGACGAACCATTGACTACAAACTTTGCCAATAATTTTCCCTTCTACAAATTTAGAGGAGGGTTTCTTTCAGTTCCATTTTGGATCACAAATTCAAAGAAGCGACTATGAAATTTGCAATTATTTCTATATAGAGCTTATACAAGGGAGTGCTACCACTGTTATCTTTATGCTTAATTGCAATGTACACTGTATTGCATCGCAAGAAGGAAATAAATGTAATGTTTCTGCTTGAATTCTAATGATTTGAAAGTTTGAAATAAAACAAACTATTTGAACAACCTTATTCCATAAACATTAATTGTTTTAATGTTCTATATGGATGCAACCCAGAAGACTACTACTTAATGAAGTGTAGGTGAGATTTGTATAATTTTGAAATATAATATAGGGACAACGCCCTTACAACATGCATGGAATTTTGGAAACCTCATGATGAGTACCATACAACTATGCAAATGCACGATATGTGTTGAATCACTAGCAGACATTCTAAAAGTGTTATGTTCAAACTGTCCAAATGGGACACGTAACATTAGCCAATCTACTTGAAACAATATATGCCCATGAAAAGGAATTCAAATGTTCTAATATATGAAAAAGGTAGAAGACTTCTACTAAATATATCGTGAAATATGGTTTACACTAATGTATCAACGTAATAGTGATAGTGCCCCCACAATTCATTCGCTTGGCACTTCAACATTTGGTGAACATTTGAGGGACAACTTGCATGATAGTAATAATTTTTCTCTTGAAAACTTTGGAAAATCAATGTTAGTTCATGTCAAGTAGGGGTACAATCATAGTGCGTAGATTTCACTGTTCATACTCTAATTTGCTCTTAAATTTTATTAGTAAATATTTTAATGTGTTAACCCAAACTCCATATTTTAATGTGTTAAACCATACTCCTCTTAGTTATGATATTTGCCTTAGAATTGAATGATTTTTCTGGTTGATACTTCCCCTCTTGATCACTAGGTCTGGCTGATACTTTCCCCCTTGATTCACCAGAAGGCTTGAAGACACAATCATGGATTGACCAGCTCTCGCAAGATCTTTAGGTAGAAATAGCCAAGGAAATAAAAATCTGGTGAATCATTGTTTTAAAAATAATACTAAATCTAGGTGCACATATGCCCCTGACTAAAAAAGTTTCTTTATTCTCGATGTTAGGTTTTCTTAGCCTGTAACTGTTTTTCAAGCTGTTTTCCTGGAATTTTTAATATTGGACTCCACCATATCAAGACATAATTATTATGCTACATTAGAAGTTGAGTTATTTTGCAGAAATTGGAAATGTTAAAAATATGAGAACAAAATGTAATTTTATGTTTATTCAAGGAAATGTTTACGAGGTTATTCAATTTTACAAACGAGAATATAGTTACCAAAACTATTGTAAAGGAGACTCCTTCATATGTGTAATGGAGCCTCCTTCATATCGGTTGTTCCCAGCGATGAGGAGGCTGTACAGTAAACCATAATGTAATAATTTTCTTGAAAAAGAAAAATCTAATCACTTTTCTCGTGCATATTTCTTTCACAGGTTGTCAGGGTTTTACAATGTAAATCCTGTGTATTTTTATACCATTTTATTGTGAATGATTTAATTTTTAGACCCTGAATTCTGGGTGTGCTTTGATGATTCATTGATATTGCAATTGGAAAGGAGAAACAGATAATTCACTTCCGTAATAGTTTTGATTTTGATGTTGATTTTTCAATTAGGAAAGAGAATCGAATAACACCCTTCCATACTTGTTTTGATTTTGATGTTGGTTTTGTAATTAGAAAGAGAATAGGATACCGCTATTTAAGGGTTGATGTGCATTACCCTGCAAACGAGCAGTATGTATGCTGCTTGTCGGTTACCTTGCAAACGAGCAATATAGAAAAATTAAATATCAACATTGTGAAGAATGATTCACCAAAAGGCTTGAAGCCACGATCATGGATTGACCAGCTCTTGCATGATCTTTAGGTAGAAATAGCCAAGGAAATAAAAAGATGGTGGCATTGCAGACTTCTTGCCATTATTCCTGTACATAAGCCTAAATATAAGAATTGGACAGGTATTGGCAAGGAAACTTCCAAACTTTAATTATCAACCACTTACCCACTTGTTATTGACCAAGTTGTCCACTCTGTATTTAAGCAATGCATCCCAACATTCCTTGCTGCTTCATCATACAAGGCATCGGTATATTGATTACAGTCTTGCATTTGCAGCTATTATCCAGTATTCATCTGGTTAATTCTCGCAGAACTGTACCATTCATTATGAATATATGGGCTACAGAGAATCAAGATTGATCCCATCCAAACATTATATGGAGGTGAGATATATTTCCTGTTGGTTGTAGTTCTTCATGCTATACTTTAAGAGCATGATTATTGTTTCGATCACTCACAATGTGTACCTAAGGCACTATTATGGATGAAATTAAATTTATATCAATAAAACTAGAAATTGTTACAGAAAGCAAACCATGAAATATTAATTGAACCAACAAGCTCAAGGATCGCTTAGGCAAAAGAAAAGGGTCACTCTTAGAATTCTTCATTTGTAAACACTGTTAGTTGCTCACTTGCCAAGCTTGTAAAAATGTACAATAAATGTGAGTACAAAGATCTCAGGTTCAAATCCCCAATTTTTTATCCGTGAACACCTGCGTTCATGATGGATACAGGGGAGTGATTATTTTGGGGGTAAAGCCCATAACTGACATTCTATTGATTTGTGTGTCCATGAAGTTGGTGACTTGAATCACTTGATCTCTGCAACCATGAGGTATATGGTCTATAAATAAGGGTTTAGGGTCAGTTGTTCCTGAGGTGGAAGGATTTGGGTATGGGTATTTGGCATGATGGCCCAAGTTCTAGAAGAAAAAAGTATTACCTAGCCATAGCAGAAGCAAAATCCAAAATGGACCTATCCTTTACGAACGAAAAATCCATTGTTAGAGTTTCTATGGTAGTTTAACACCCTGTTAGGTGCAAGCCATGACTGTCATGTCTTTGAATATCCAGGTGATGGGCATCACTTCAAAAAAATTAGGCCTGAAGAGACTTGTGGAAGCCCACAACCAAGAAATTGTTTTATTTAGGAATCTATGATTGAAGGCTCCAGACTCCAAAGTATCTGGGGAATTAGGGAAGCATTCTGTAACATTAATATATAAAATTAATATTAATGACTATATATAATTAATGAATTGAGGAAGTATAGTTCAAGTTTTGTATACGTTGAGGAAGTTTTTCTTTTATGTCTTTCGGATCAGAGACTTAAGTGTGAAAATTTTTATTGGATATGGTTTGAATGTTTGAATCGTGGGCGAGGTGTTTTTCTTTTTGTTGGAAATCATAACCGTATTTTGGTGAAACCTGGTAACAACTCATCACATAATTTAAAGTTTTATATGTTGGTGAGACATATACTAATTCGGTTGATTTTATAATCGACACAAGCCAAGCATTTTTATCATAGATACACCTATAATTGGTGTAAATGGCATGGTTTTAGTTTTCGTTATGGTTGAAGCTTGGCGATTCTAGGAACACCCTATTTTTGATTCATTTCCATTGGTTGGAGAAACCACATAAGTGAATAACAGACTGGTGGGTCATGTTGATAGGCCACGGGAGTGAAGACCAAACTATATATTATTATTATTATTATTTTTATTTATTTATATATATATATATATATTTTAAGGGTTTAGGGTCAGTTGTTCCTGAGGTGGAAGGAGTTGGGTATGGGTATTTGGCATGATGGCCCAATTTCTAGAAGCCAAAAGTATTACCTAGCCATACTAGAAGCAAAATCCAAAATGGACCTATCCTTTACGAACGAAAAATCCATTGTTAGAGTTTTTATGGTAGTTTAACACCCTGTTAGGTGCAAGCCATGATTTTCATGTCTTTGAATATCCAGGTGATGGGCAACACTTCGAAAAAATTAGGCCTGAAGAGACTTTTGGAAGCCCACAACCAAGAAATTGTTTTATTTAGGAATCTATGATTGAAGGCTCCAGACTCCAAAGTATCTGGGGAATTAGGGAAGCATTCTGTAACATTAATATATAAAATTAATATTAATGACTATATATAATTAATGAATTGAGGAAGTATAGTTCAAGTTTTGTATACGCTGAGGAAGTTTTTCTTTTATGTCTTTCGGATCAGAGACTTAAGTGTGAAAATGTTTATTGGATATGGTTTGAATGTTTGAATCGTGGGCAAGATGTTTTTCTTTTTGTTGGAAATCATAACCGTATTTTGGTGAAACCTGGTAACAACTCATCACATAATTTAAAGTTTTATATGTTGGTGAGACATATACTAATTCGGTTGAGTTTATAATCGACACAAGCCAAGCATTTTTATCATAGATACAAATATAATTGGTGTAAATGGCATGGCTTTAGTTTTCGTTATGGTTGAAGCTTGGTGATTCTAGGAACACCCTATTTTTGATTCATTTCCATTGGTTGGAGAAACCACGTAAGTGAATAACAGATTGGTGGGTCATGTTGATAGGCCACGAGAGTGAAGACCAGACTATATATTATTATTATTTTTTTTTTTTTAAGGGTTTAGGGTCAGTTGTTCCTGAGGTGGAAGGTGTTGGGTATAGGTATTTGGCATGATGGCCCAAGTTCTAGAAGCCAAAAGTATTACCTAGCCATAGCAGAAGCAAAATCCAAAATGGACCTATCCTTTACGAACGAAAAATCCATTGTTAGAGTTTCTATGGTAGTTTAACACCCCGTTAGGTGCAAGCCATGATTGTCATGTCTTTGAATATCCAGGTGATGGGCAACTCTTCAAAAAAATTAGGCCTGAAGAGACTTGTGGAAGCCCACAACCAAGAAATTGTTTTATTTAGGAATCTATGATTGAAGGCTCCAGACTCCAAAGTATCTGGGGAATTAGGGAAGCATTATGTAACATTAATATATAAAATTAATATGAATGACTATATATAATTAATGAATTGAGGAAGTATATTTCAAGTTTTGTATACGCTGAGGAAGTTTTTCTTTTATGTCTTTCGGATCAGAGACTTAAGTGTGAAAATGTTTATTGGATATGGTTTGAATGTTTGAATCATGGGCGAGGTGTTTTTCTTTTTGTTGGAAATCATAACCGTATTTTGGTGAAACCTGGTAACAACTCATCACATAATTTAAAGTTTTATATGTTGGTGAGACATATATTAATTCGGTTGAGTTTATAATCGACACAAGCCAAGCATTGTTATCATAGATACAACTATAATTGGTGTAAATGGCATGGTTTTAGTTTTCGTTATGGTTGAAGCTTGGCGATTCTAGGAACACCCAATTTTTGATTCATTTCCATTGGTTGGAGAAACCACGTCAGTGAATAATAGACTGGTGGGTCATGTTGATAGGCCACGGGAGTGAAGACCAGCCTATATATTATTATTATTATTTTAAACTTATCGTCGGTATTGCGACGCTTTCAATCTACGAAAATTTTAACTTATCGTCGGTATTGCGACGCCTCCTAAGCGTCAGTCTTTCGACACTATCAATCTACGAAATTTTTAACTTATCGTTAGTATTGGGACGCTTCCTAAACGTCGATCTTCCGACGCTTTCAACCTACGAAAATTTTGCCTTTCGTTGCTCTTGCGACGCTTCTTAAGCATCTGTCTTCCGACGCGTTCAACCTACGAATTTTTTTTCCTTTCGTCGCTCTTGCGATGCTTCCTAAACGTCGGTCTTCTAACGCTTTCAACCTACGAAAATATTTGCCTTTCGTCGGTATTGCGACGCTTTATGAAGAGCGATGTTTAGGAAGAGCGACGTTCTAAACGTCAGACAACATATCGTCGGAATTGCGACAGTTGAGCAAGTGTCGGTATTGCGACACTTTGCAAGAGTCGGAATAGCGGCACTTTTGAAAACGTCAGAAAAAGTGTCGGTATTGCAACACTTTGGCAAAGCATCAGTATTGCAACATAATGGCTAACCACGTTTTGTCCGGCCTCAAACTGTCACTCTTGCGACGACTATGCGTCGGAATAGCGAAGAAGTGGCCGTCGGAAATTGGGCCAAATTTTCTAGTGTAACCATCACATCAAAGGGAAATATTCACCCAACGTATATTTTTCATCTTAAGTCAAGTTTTCCCTCTCCCTAAGGCATCATAATCTATTGGTTTTCCCCTTTCTTCAACTATAGCATTTTTATTAATACAAATAAACATTACATCAAATAATAAAGTTTGACATCATAACATCAATGTTGGCTCCTAACATTATATGTTCTTAATTACATTACAAAATTTGGGGTATTGAAAGGGGTGTCACAATCCCCTCCCCTTTAAGGAACATCGTTCTCGTTATTCTACTATATGTAGAACAATTCTATACAGAAGAAGGGATATGCCATTTTCGTATCAGCAACATTTTGCATGTCCTTAGTTGCCACTTCAAGCAATGTCATTTATTTTTCATGGTTTAGTTACGTCTAGACCTTCTGCCATTCTAGCACATTCCTACATGATTGTTTATTGCTTCACAAGGCTTCCATGGGGAACAAGTTCAACTCATTGTTTTATTGGACACACCTAATGCATTAATTATCCCAATGAGTATGTACATGAATACTTGAAAACAAATCGTTAAGTCTCTCCTTCCTTGCAGTAACACACCTTCCAAGTTTAGGCATCCCCTTCTCTACCCCCCCAAGTTCCTTTGGTGATCCATTCTTTGACAAGGCTTCCTCGCACACGAAGAGTCTCAAGACTTATGGAATCTTACAACCAAGGCATCTCTCTAGCTTGCTCTTATTAACACAATAAATT
Organism: Pinus albicaulis; assembly: GCA_034641835.2. Classification (NCBI taxonomy): domain Eukaryota; kingdom Viridiplantae; phylum Streptophyta; class Pinopsida; order Pinales; family Pinaceae; genus Pinus; species Pinus albicaulis. The sequence goes on from CM076576.1 coordinate 981,570,956, forward strand.
TTTCATAACATAACTCATGGGGGTGGTAGGAGGGGGAGGGGTTTTGTATAGCCTCGATGAAAAATTGAACACAAGGTATGCCTTGGGGTTGGGATCAATGAAAAATAATCAGGTTGAATTTCACTTCCTATTGCAAGGCTTGATGTTAGAAATAGCTCTTCAAGTAACTAATATCAACATCCTTGGAAACTCACTTATTGTGATACAACATCTCTATAAAGGTACTTGGTCTAAAGAAAGCCATCTGGAAAACATTATGAAGAGAATCAAAACATTGCTTGAAGAATTTACTCATAAAAAATTATTCCATATCTTAAGGAAGAAAAACACAGAGGAACACAAGGGTGCTAACTAGTATTGCATGCCCAATGCTAGACAATTAGAAATCAATGGCACCCAAGGTTGGTGTATTTTACCATAACCTCACCCACAATCAAAGGGAAATGAAACATTACATCAAATATATTAATGTCATCATGAAAACCTCAATGCATACTCTGAATGAAGTGAAATTAATTGTGGGATGTCAATCCTAATAGGTGGACAGGATCATGATATGGCCCAAGGCCTCCAAATATCAAATCCATCTTTACGTTGACGGAAGCGAAACCATATTAAAATTATACTTGGTTGTTTAGAGGTCACAGATTGATCATAGAGTACATTCTCCTCATGGAAGCATAATTGATGTTCATAGTTGAGGAATCATGATCGATCATAAGGATTTAACTCCTTAGGCAGGTGGTTTATCTGGGTAACATCACATCATGATTACGTAGCCACCACACACACATTGTAATTCTCTACTTTTAAGTAGCACTTTGATGGAAGATGATTGTGGTTACATCGTTTCTCTACAACCTCGAATTCAGGCAAAGGGAATTCAAACTTGGTGTTAGACTCCTATACCAATAGGTGTCATTTTTCATGTTTGTCTTATTGAACTATGCAATATGTTCAAACCTTTTTCCTATACAAAGGTGTTCCATATTCTTAAAAAATCAAAAAATCAAAAAAATTGGAAAATGTAAAGAGGGTATACCCTAAAAGAAAATCAAAGGGTAAAAAGAATAAAATGGTCAAAAAAAAAGTGAAAGAAATGAACCCCAAACAAAAATAGACCAAGGAAAGTGTGCAAATTCAAATGCCACTACTATTTCATTTTTTGTAAATAAGTAATTGTGTGCAGCTTGTCAAAACTTTTGCCACAATTCATGAAGAGTCAAACTGTATAAACTTGACTTATTCATCTTTCAATTTCATGTTGTAGAATAGAGAATAAATATCTGACCAAACAGTTTAATCTTGGCAGATAAGTAGATAGGTAGAGTTAATAAAAGGTGCTCAACAGTTTAATCTGAGCCCTTGGATGTAATAAGTGTAGAATTAGATAGATTTTCCATGTAAAAATAAAATATTGATAAGGGTTTGCAAGTCTAAATGCACCCTAATAAAGGAGAGAAAATGGTAGTGTAAAGTAGATAGGGTAGGTAGATGGTGTTGCAAAGTTTCATGTGATGAATTATAGTGCTACATGTGTTTAATCTTCTACTTTCATCACAAGTACTGAAGCAAGAAATGCACTGGAAAATTCAAAGAAAGAAAAGTCAAAATCATTAACTTCCCACATCACTTTTTCCCTAAGATTTTTACTAATTTCCCTAAAGTGCTAAGGTATTTGGAGATTAAAGGGGCTCAAGGCATTTCCTTGACTTTTGGAGGGACCGGACCCTCGGCCTAATAATCAAAAAGACCTAAGTACTTGAAGTTATTTATCATTATAATCATTCACTTTTAACCTTTCCTAAGTAAAATCCTATTTTACTTAGGGAAATCATGTAAATTTCCATAATAATCCCTCAAAATCACTTGCTATTCTATGTTTAAGTGTTGAAATTGATATGATGTAATTTACTTCAGAAATCTTCACTTTCCTAGTTAAGTAAAGTATTTTGAGTTTTCCCTCACCCCTTTGTCATATTAACATCTGATTTATCTATTAAATCCCTAGTAAAAAGACCTTATCCTATAGTACATAACTCCTTTTACATAAATATCCCAAAAACCCCTCTTATTATAAGTTTTGGCCAAAGTTTATTAAATCCCCTTTGATTAATAAAAAACCCCCAATAAAAACCCTTTGGCTAAAAAATACCCATATAAGTTATTCCCTACCCCTATAGTTGATAAATAACATTTGTTTATTACCATATATTAAAAATATATGAAAAAGGTTTTTAACATATAGTTTTATATGTTTAAAATGAAAAAATAAATAAAACTGAAGTTTTAATTTAAACTAAAACTTCAAAAATCCCCCAAGCCTCCGCATTCCCTTGGAATTTTTATTTCCGCCCGACACTTTAACCATAGTTAAAACCTCTAACCCTGCAGCAACCGTGAATAAACTATGGGATTAATTAAATCATCAGGATTAATTAATAACCATCGATTCTGCCAATCAAATGCCTCCCGGGACATTTAATTAAAGTTAATCATTTTTTAAACCCCGTCGGGTCCGCACGTTAAAACTCCACCAATTCCACATCCTGTCCATCGTCAGATCGCCTCCCCGAAGATCAACGGCCCAGGATCATTCCGCTGGCCGTCTCGCGTCCGAAAGATAACGAGCGGGGGCACAGTGGTTTTGGAATAGTACTCCGACCACGTGTCAAACGATTAATGGAATCGCTGCCTCCGCGTTGAATACCACCATCTCCCAAAGAGCGGTGCGGAAATTACCGCTTACCGCCTGGTCCCGGTGACACGTCCTCCCGTACCGGATGACGTCATCTTCGAAAAAATCAAAATCCCCATTGACTTGTAAATAAAACAAAAAATCATATTTTTCTGTCATTTTCACTGTTGAAAACGACTGCGTCCTCCACTGAAGAATTCGAAAATTCCGCTGATTAAGAGGCCGCCAACCAAAATTGCTGAACGCCATTGTTAGACCAGTGCACAAGCATCCATCCGCCATTGACCAGTACCTGTAAATTTCGAACTTCTCCATCAAACAGGTATTTATTCGTTTTCTTGCTGGAACTCTTTGAAAAATCCACTTTCCTGTGTTAAAATTCATGCCAGAGTCTGAAAAAGGGTTAATGTCAGTCTATTCTAGTTCCTGCAAGTAAAATCAAAGCTCCCAGAATCAAAATTGCACCCGGTCTGTGAAGAAAACCCAGAAGCTTCCATTTTGAATACACAAGAACCAAAATGGAAGCTCTGGCAGCCCTAAATGTAACCCCATTAAATTCCCCTCACAGAGAGTTAGAATACTTACCATTAGTGGATAAAGACTTCCAAATTAAAGACTTAGTTTTTGATGAAAGTCCTCTTCGAAGTTATTGTCGCTGCAGAGACGATTATTCGAAGGGTCTGGATGTCATTGGATTGTGGGAATCCAATTTCCCTAGATATCTTATCCCCTCAGTCTATATTTTCCCAGAGATTATCCACTACTGTCACTCCAACTATGATTCAACTCAAAGGGCAGTGTTGTCTCCTGATCAGAGTATCATTTTCCCCATCACTCCTCAAGCTATCAATACAATGCTCCATTTTGAACCTGATCAAGATCTTACTCCTTTGTCCATGGAAGAACTACTTGAAAAGTCTACCCAACTGTCCCCAGAAAAATTGAAATGCATTTGCCAGACTTTTATGTTACCTGAACATCAACCTAAAGGGCCTCCTCCCTATGGTTTTGCTTATTTTAATAATTTGGGAAAACTCATCCTCAATATGATATCCTTTGTCATGGGTTTCAATACAAGTGAATATGTTGATGAAATAACCCTGGTATTGCTGTCTATCTTTACTCCTGGGCAACCTCCTGCAGTAAAATATGACTTTGCATCTTTTATTGCCAATAAAATCCATGACCAGTTCATAAGGTTAGATAATGAGAAAGTGTTTAAATATTCCTCAGTCATTTACCATCTCATCATCTATTACCAATCAGAGAAATTCCCTTTTCCTGTTCAAAAGCTTGATGCCAAGGGAAACCCTAGATCTGTTATATTTTGGTCTGCCATAACTCACTCTTCTTATGATTCTCCCTATTCTTATGCTGAGTTCATCGATATTTTTGTATATCCTGCAACTACCTTGTTGACAGGAATTCCTCCTCCAAGGCTCAGTAATGAGATTAAGAAAACTTTGCAACTTTCAAGGACATACAAAGTTGGGGACTGGTATTTATACCAAAACCATGCAGTCATCAGAATATATGGATGTGAATTGTATCCATTCAAGTTGCCAAAATATATGCCTATGAGACTTTTTGCCTTAGAATATTTCAGGCAAATGAATAATTCTGATATGATTCATTTTTGTAGTGTAAAAAAGAAAGCCCAACTCAGGATCAAAAGCCAGTTAGGTCCCTTTATTTACAATTCTAGGGATGCTGAGCAAGAAGCAGAAGATATACTACAAAACCGGTACAAGTTACAAAGGAGTTTCCGTTGGGTTCCTTATGATCCCTTCAGTTTCATTTGCGATAAAATATTGAAGAACAAATCATCACCATACTTTCACCACAGGGTTCCTGAAATAGAACAATATGCTAATCAAGATGAGTGGGTGGAAGGAACACTAGTTGAGCAAGATAGTGAAGAAGATAATATAAACCAAATTATGAAAGATCTTGAGAAGAAGTTTGACCTAGAATCTTTTGGTCAAGTGCAGGTACCTCATGTTGGCACTTCTTCAGCAGGAAATCTTCAACAAATATTACAAGAAGATAGTCCATCAATTGCAGTAGAGTCTAAAGGCAAAGGAAAATAACCTAAAATACAGGTTATTGGAACTTTAATCATGGCAGAGAAACCTCAAACCTCCAGGGCACCAGATCAAACTCAGGTTTCTCCTACTCAAGTAAATCATCCTGAAGTTTCAGAATTGCAAACTCCATCTAAACTGGAAATAGACAAGAAAAGACAGGTTCAAAATCCTACTCCTCCTAAAGAATCCTCAGAGCTACATCAAGTTAAAAGGCAGAAACTCAATCCACTTCCAGAAGTGGAAACTATAGATGAAATAATTGATGATGAAAGAGAAGATAGTCAACTAACTGGCACAGTTAGTGAAACACACACAGGCCACAAAGGAAAATAATTGCAAAGACAGTTGAGTACTGAAGTATCTTCCTTTAAGCCACCAAAAACAGATGCAGGTGATATAAAAAGAACTTTCATTAATATAAAATCAAAGAATGATCCATTGAGAATGCAGGTATATGATCAGTATTTGAGAATGGCTCCACACAATCAGGAAAGACTAATGTCAGCATTTGACATTCAACAAGGAAAAATGATGATGAGCCATTTCAAATCCAAGGTGCCAAAACCCAAGACAGCATCTGATTATATTAGGACCAATTTTGAGGTCGTGGCAAAAGACATTCATCCCTTGGACCAAATAGAGTTGCATAAACAAACTGGGGAAATGATATATTCCACCCTTACTGATAAGGCCATGACAGCCCTTAGGCTGCAAGATTCTTTAAATAATACAAACACACAGTTGCAAGTTGAGAATGCTTCTTCTCAGGCAAAAGATAACAGAATAAAGTCTCTGGAAGAAATAATCATCAGTTTGGGTCACAATCCCAAAGATATCAAAAGCATTGAGGCACTAATTAAAAAGAAAGATGATGATATTGTTGCACTAAGAAAGCAGCTGAAATTGCCAGCCTCAAGGCATCCCCAGACTCAAGAAGTTTTAAAGGAAAATTCACAGGAAGAAATGATGGAGTTGCTCTTGAAAATTACTGAGCAACTGAGTGAAACAGAGAAAGAATTGGAACAGGCATTAAGAGAAAAACAGGATATCATGCAAACATCTACAACAGAGATCACTACAGGTACCACAGCAGAAGATCAACAAACAGAGTCAGCACAGGTAAACACTTCCAATTTAAGTTCTGATGAATTGGTAAAACAAATGGAAAGTTTAAAACTCAGAGTCACAGAACTTCAAACCACAAAATTACAGCTAGTAAATTTGGAGCAGAAATATGATATGTCTAAAAAGACTGTTGCTGATAATACCAGGGAAATTAAAAGGCTGGAAAAATTGGTTAAGGTTTTAGAAAGAGATTTTTCATTAGAAAAGCCTTTGAGAGAAATAAATGAGATTCTTTGGGATAATATAGTTGAATCAACAAAGAGTGTTTGGTCCTTTTTTCAAATAATCTTTGAACAAAATGACTTAGTCAAAGTAGCCATGGAAGAAATAAAAAAAACAAGAGATGAATTAAGAGGCAGGCCAGAGCAAGCCAATCAACTTATACAGTTTTTGAACACCCAGACTAAGCAACAGCTTGCAGAGGTTGGAATTGAAGATAGGATAGGCAATATTTTAGAAATAAAAAGAGTTTTTACCAAAAGAACTCTTATGCAAAACTTGGAAAGGAAATGCTCAGATATTCTGGAAGAAATTAATGCTTTTAAAGAGAAGTTTCAGGTTTTATTGGACAATGGGTTACCCATTCCTATGCTCTCAGAGGACAAACTAATGGACCTGGAAACCTATGTTAATAAAATAAATATACATGCTCATAATACAACTGCTCATTCTATCAATTCTTCAGAAGCCACACTCCCAACAAGGAGGAATCTCTACGACAGGTTAAAGGATTTGTTTCATCTTGAGTATGAAATAAGGTATTTATTCCCAGACAGGCCTACTTTCTTCAGGTACACAGAGGCCAATGAAACATTGAGAAAACTCAAAAGGACCACAATTGCAGAAGATAAATGGTGGGAAGACCTATTGGAAATTTTGTGAAATTTATCTTCAGGTAGAGAATTTTTTCTTTTTACTATCATGTAAAGGATAAATAAAGGAGCAAAGATTAAAGATTATTAGTTAGATAGTTAAAGAGTATCAGTAGAAACAAAGAGTATCATACAAGCAAGGCAGTAAAAAAGAATTACTCAGAAGGACAACATCGAGCCCTATTGTAGGACCTGCCTCCAGCACATCCACAAAGGGAGGAAACAGCACACCAGCAGTTACTTTTTTTCCTATCTACGAGACCATCTGTCTCCTTTTTATTGTAACTTATTCATTAGCCACCCCAGATTATTTTCTAGGTTAGTGTGAGATATTTTAAATCATTTTTTGTATAAATAAACCCTCAAAGAAAGTATTGAGGGTGGATTCTACTACTTCGCTGTGACATTGATGTTTTTGGAATAAAAGTGTTTTGGAGAAATTTATTTGTGGCTTGCTGGATGAAAATTTGAAGCTCAAGACTTTTTGCAGGATTCATATGTCGGACTGCAGTTCAATAAGTCTTTCTATCCTATGTCTTAAGTTTTACATCTGTTTATAATATCATTGTGTCCATTTCTGAATATTTGACATAAAAGAATAACTCAGAATTTACTTAATTGTACTCTGAGTTCAGTTGTGATTATTCTAAATGTTTTCCTCTAAATTAGTTATAAGCAACGAATTCTTAATTGCTCTTGCTTCGCTAATTTAAACATTTTGGTTACTATAGTAAATAATTCTTCACTGCTCTTTATTTGTAATCATTTCATTTCTTTCTTTTGAACATGGTGAAAGATTCTTAACTGCCTTTCATCCCTTCAAACCCATTCCATCCACTTTAAATTTTAAGGATTGTTCTCTGTTTGGCTATCTTTCCCTGCAAAGCCATCTTGTGTGTAGAATAGAAATCCAGTAAAGCCATCCTTTGACTCCATAGCCCAATGGCCTGAAAATATTCAACCTTGCCCTTAGTTGGCGAATTCCACCATTTTCAAACAAACTCTTGGATTTATAACTAGCCTAAAACTTTCTAAGAACAAAGATAAATTATAAAGAGAGAGCCCTCTCTGCATGCAGATTGGCTAGATTCTACATCTGAAGGTTGGTTTGTGGTTACCTCAGGTATACTTTCCTTTTCCACAACTTCAAGGAAAACCTGAGTGATAACATAGTGGCGACCATACTGGGGATCTGAATCATTCTTAATTGTTAAAATTGTTCACTTATAAGCTATAGACAGAGTCTGAAGATCAGCCAGGTAGCTTTTGAAATGCTTTTGCTCTACAATTGCAAAGTAAATAAATGTTGCTTCAGTCTATCTCTGATTTAGCTTATACACTGAACCTTAGTTTCAAAATATTTAATCAGACTCTCTAGTTCAAATCTTTAAGAAAATTTTAATCATAAATCATTATTTCTTGAAGAATTTGCAGAAGTTGTATTTGTATTTCAATTAAAACCAAAAATCCAAAAACACAGAATCTAGGAAAACTGGCTTCAGAGAGGATTCGTCATACTAGGTCAAATCCTGACCCTAATCCACCAACGATATTTGAGAATCCAAATCTGATCCCTAGGATTCTTAGAAGACAAGGAAGTTAAGAAAGTTCTGAAAGAGGAAGTCAAGAGAGTTCTGGAAGTTCCAGACCTCTTTCTAGGTCACAGTCCTGCCCTGTAAAAATTATATATTTTGACGAAATCCCCTTTGACGAGCGATTTGAAACTTCTCTGTTTGTGAATTTTTCTGAATCCGAATTGTCTAAACTCGTTCCAGACCCACTGTTTCATGAGGATTTACAATTGAGATTCATTTCATATCATCTTGACAGGCAGTTACAAAACTCCATCCAATCTGAATAGACCTTTGAAGAAAGTTCAGACATTTCTGTAATTACTGAAGCTTCCCCAAGCTCAGCTACCTTTCCTCAAAGTTCTCAAAACCAAGCCACTCCTTCTACTCCTCCACCCCCTCCTACTAAACCATCAACCCCTATTATCCCACTATATCTTCCAATGGCCAATAGGTATGCTCCGTTGCAGTTGCCAGTCAACCCTGCCACTTTACCTCAAGATTATCAGAGTAAGATCACACCTTTTGACGGTTCAGGTACTTATACAGCTCAACAACACACCAAAAGGATGACTGATTACTTTGAATTTTATGAAATTGATGCTGATGATGTTCGCATGAGAATTTTCTTCCAGAGTCTTACTGGGGAAGTCAGAACATGGTTTAGGGCCCTTGCCCTGAACAGTATTGCTGATTTACCAACTTTATATAGAGCATTTTTGAATAGATGGGAGAAGAAGAAAGATCCTCTTCAGATCCTGTCAGAATTTGAAAAATTGAGAAGAAGACCTAATGAAACAGTACAAGATTACATCATTAGATTTAATGAAGCCTACAACGCAGTTCCCCAAAACCTTAGACCACATCCTGACTCAGTATTGGTTAGATTCCCTGATGGTTTTGACTCTAACATAGCATATTCACTCAGGGAAAGAGCCCCTCAAACCCTAGAAGAAATGAAAAGCATAGTGGTTAGCGTGGAAGCAAACCTTATAGAAAAATGAGCTAGAGCTAAGGCCGATAGAAGAATGCCTATGACTGAAGAACCTTCAACCTTTGAAAGAAAGCTGGATGCAATCATCAAAGGTATGGAAAGACTAGGAGATAGAGTGGAGACAATCGAAAGAAAGTCTTCTGGTGATAATCAAAATGTTGTGAGAAACCCAAACTTTAGAAGAAATCAGAACCAAAATATTGGAAAGAATGTCCCTGACCAAAACATCAGGCCACCTTTCCAAGAAAATTTTGTGGAAGCTTCAACTTCTGAAGAACCTACTGAGGATGTTGAGATAAATAATGTGACTGAAAACCAAAATGAACCAGAAGTTTTTCTATCTCAAGATGATCAAGAAGATCATATTCTTGAAACATTTCAAACTCATTCAGGAGAAACTTTTGATTTTAAAGAAGGTTATGACACAGCCATTTATGAGGTTCATAAACAGTACAATTTGAGAAGTAGACAGATTGATGTACCAGAAAGCAACAAACAGAAAGCTGTAAAACAAAATGTCAAAGGTAAAGTTAAATTTTGTGGAAGGACTGTCGAAGAACCTACTGAGGATGTTGAGATAAATAATGTGACTGAAAATCAAAATGAACCAAAAGCTTTTCTATCTCAAGATGATCAAGAAGATCATATTCTTGAAACATTTCAAACTCATTCAGGAGAAACTTTTGATTTTAAAGAAGGTTATGACACAGCCATTTATGAGGTTCATAAACAGTACAATTTGAGAAGTAGACAGATTGATGTACCAGAAAGCAACAAACAGAAAGCTGTAAAACAAAATGTCAAAGGTAAAGTTAACATCCCTCCTGTACAAAACATTCCCCCTGTACAAATTATGTCTAGGAAAACTCCTAATCCCTCAAATCCAATAATTGAAGATGTATCTGACAACCAACCAAACAATAAACAACAATCTAATACTTTTACTCCTGTAGGAACTGTATAAGAACTGGTAGAAGTTAGTTCAGAAACACCTTCAAATCATAAACCCACTCATGAAAAAGAGAAAAATGTTGAAGACTCAAAAAATAGAGAAAACCCAACTGTTCAGAACACTAAAGCTCAAACAGAAAAACCTTTCAATTTAGAGGCTGAGATAGGCAAACTAAAGATAGTTGTTCCTTTATCAGAATTGGCTAAGCATGATGTCTATAGAAGCCAAATCAGCAAAACTCTAAACATTAATATTACTGGAATGGATGATTCAATAAATATTCTTGATGATCAACCCAAACTCCTTTTTGGTCCTCAGGTAAATGGCAAACCAGAAAGTGGAGGAACTCCTCCATTTTATGTAAGCCTAAATGTTCATGACAAAATACTCCATAATGCAATGATTGATTATGGAGCCTCCCATAACTTGATGCCAAAAGCTGTGATGGAAAGATTAAATTTAGACATTACTAGACCGTATAAAGACCTATTCTCTTTTGATTCTAGTTAGGTAAGATGTCTAGGTTTGATTAAAGATTTATGTGTTACTTTGGTGCAATACCCTGCTAAATCTGTTTTGATGGATATAGTAGTTGCTGATATTCCCCCTAAATATGGTATTTTGTTATCTAGATCCTGGGGTGCTAAACTTGGTGGATCTATTCAATTAGACATGTCATATGCCACTATTTCAGTATTTGGTCAACCTAAAAGATTATATAGAGAAACTTTGATGAAGTACTTGGTGAGTAGCCATGAAAAGCTTGAAAACTTTCCTTTCTATTCAATACATTCTGATACAGATTCTTTCATCCTTTATAATGCTGAAATGGACCTTCCTACTGAGTTAGAAGCACCTAAAATAGAAACTACAAATAAATCCACTGTTCAAATTGAAGAGATTTCTGAAAACAAAGAAACACTTGACAATCAAGAAATACCAGAAAAAGATAAACAACTAGCTCCTATTAAGAAACATTTTAGAACAATTGATGAGGATTATGAGCATGAAATTCTGTGGCATTTAGAATTTGATGGCTCAGTAAACAAATTAGGAGCAGGAGCTGGGATTTTGTTACATAATGTTGAAAATAATCATGCCGAAGGTCATGCTTATAGGTTGAATTTTAAATGCACTAACAACATGGCAGAGTACGAAGCTCTTTTGTTAGGGCTTAAACATGTCAAGAAGTTAGGAGCTATTAGGGTATCAATCATAGGAGACTCCGAGCTAATTATTCAACAAATTAAAGGAGAATGTTCAACAAAAGACATAAGATTGAAACAATATAGAGAAACAGTTGTAGAAATTCTCAACACCTTTCTACAAGCTCAACTTGCCAAGATTCCCAGGAAACAAAATTTGCATGCTCACAGTCTCGCAATGTTTGCTAGTACATGTAAATTACCTTTTGATCCTAATCATCAGTTTTCAGCTGAGATTAGACATAGGCCTGCTATACCAGACAATCTTTTGAATTGGCAAGTATTTGTAAATAATAATCAAATCAATAGTTTTTTGACACTAGAAATGAGTTTTCTAACAGTAGTATAGATGAAGACATAACAATCAATAGATCTGACCAAGTAGATGAACAGGAAATGAAAACTTCAAAATAGACTGCAATTCACATGCTTCACCCAACCACATTCACAGAAAAAGATATGCAAGATTTGAAACAAATGGAATCTGATGAGATCATAGAAGATGAGACAGAAATCATTAATCTGAAAGATAATTATTTGCCCAAAGGATTAACCCCTTTGGAAGATCTTTTTGACTCAAATGATATTCCCTTTAAACCCAAAATGGAACCTGTTAAGGCTGATATTGAAGAATGCAACTTAGGAACCCCAGAAAATCCCAAAATGGTTAAGTTATCCAAATCTCTGCCAGAAAATCAAAAGGTTAAATATGTTGAACTCTTAAAGGAATTCCAGGATGTTTTTGCCTGGAGTTATGAAGATCTTAAATCTTATGATACATCCATAATTCAACACACTATACCTTTGAAACTAGATCAGAAACCTTTCAAACAGAAACTTAGAAGAATAAATCTTGTTTTATTACCTTCAATTGAAAAGGAAATTAAAAGAATGTATGAAGCAGGAATTATACTCCTATTAGGTTCTCAGAATGGGTTTCTAATCTGGTACCAACAAGAAAGAAAACTGGAGAAATTAAACTGTGCCGATTTGAGAAACTTGAATAAATTTTATTTAAAATATAACTATCCTTTGCCTAAAATGGATCATATCCTACAAAGGGTAGTGGGATCTTCAAGGATATCTCTTCTGGATGGATTTTCGGGGTATAACCAGATTCTGGTTCATCCGGATGATCAAGATAAAACAACATTTACAACACCATGGGGTACTTTTAAATATGTTAAAATGCCATTTGGACTCAAGAATGCAGGAGCTACATTTCAAAGAGCAATGGACATTGCTTTTGCTAAAGAAATACATGATTTTCTGGTAATTTATCTAGATGATTTACCAGTTTTTTCCAAAACAGATCAGCAACATTTAGATCATCTAAGACAAGTGTTTATAAAGTGCAGAAAATATGGCATTTCTTTAAATCCTAAAAAGTCATTGTTTGGTTTGGAAGAAGGAAAGCTCTTAGGCCATATTATTTCTAAATATGGCATTAGGATTGATCCAGAAAGAATACAAGCAATTTTGCAGATACCTCACCCCAGAAACATAAAAGAATTGCAAGCCTTCATAGGAAAGATTAATTTCTTGAGAAGATTTATTTCTAGTTTAGCTGAATTACTTAGATTGCTTACTAATATGCTTAAAAAAGATTCAAGCATTGACTGGACTGTAGAAGCCAAGCAATCATTCGAAGAAATTAAAATGGCTTTAACAAGAACACCGGTTCTTACCAGTCCTAAATTTGACAGAGATTTCATTATTTTTTCATTTGCTTCTGAACATACAGTTGCAGCTGTTTTACTACAAAAAGATGACAATGGATGTGAAAAACCAATAGCATTTTTTAGTATAGCACTTAGAGATGCATCTTTGAAATACAATATCATGGAAAAACAGGCTTTTGCACTAGTAAAAGCAATTAAAGATTTCAGAGTTTATATATTATATTCTCATGTGATAGCTTATGTGCCTAATGTTGTAGTTAAAGACATCTTGACTCAAGATGGTATTGAAGGCAAACGAGGTAAGTGGATAGCTACCATACTGGAATATGATATCGAAATTAAACCAACCAAACTCATCAAAGGTCAAGGTTTAGCCCAACTCATGACTGAAACTAATTGCCAAGCCTTAGACATTAATGAACTGGATGACGAACAGGAGATGGCGACTCCACAGATCAGTCAAACCTTTTTAGATTCACCCTGGTACACTGATATTATTTATGTTTTGCTAAACCTACAAGCTCCTCCAGGGTTGTCCAGAACCAAACAAAGATTTTTGAAAATGACATCTTTAAAATATTGTATTTTAGATAGCACTCTGTTTTGAAAAAATCACGATGGGATCCTATTAAATTGTCTATTGAAAGAAGAAGCTGATAAAGTTCTTAATGAATTTCATGCAGGGGATTGTGGTGGACATCTCTACTGGAAGTCAACTGCAGATAAAATTTTAAGGGCTGGTTTTTACTGGCCAACCTTGTTTTTCAGATGTTAAGAAATTTGTAACTTCTTGTCATAAGTGTTAGATCTTTGAGGGCAAAAGAAAGTTGTTACCTTTACCATTAAAACCAATTTCCACAGAGAGGCCCTTTCAACAATGGGGATTGGATTTTATTGGAGAAATCCATCCCCCTTCCTCAGGACAACACAGATGGATTCTTACTGCCACAGATTATTTTACTAAATGGATTGAAGCTATCCCATGTAGACTAGCCAATGATTCTGTAATCATAGGGTTTCTAGAAACCAATATACTCTCAAGATTTGGCTGTCCAGAGAAAATTATAACAGATAATGCTGCTGCATTTAAGTCAAAGAAAATGATTAGTTTCTGCAATAAATATCATATTACTTTAGGCCATTCAACAGCCTATTACCCTAAGGGTAATGGACTAGCAGAATCTTCCAATAAAAGCCTTATTAATATCATTAAAAAATTATTGGAAGAAAATAAAAAGAACTGGTATAAGAAACTCACTAATGCATTGTGGGCAGACAGACTTACAACTAAGAAATCAATTGGGACTAGTCCATATGAATTAATCTATGGTATTGAGGCAAGATTCCCATCATCTTTGGGAATTCCTGTTATGAAGTTACTTCAGGAGGCTCAAGTTGAGCCAAATGATATTCAGAGAAGAATCAACCAAACAATCCACTTGCAACAAACCAGAGAAGAAGTGTATCAACGATCCCAAGTCTTGCAGGAAAAGTTAAAGAAAATGTTTGACAGAAGAACTAAAGCAGAAGATTTCCAATTAGGAGACAAAGTCCTGAGATGGGATTCTAGAAGGGAAGAGAAAGGAAAACATGGGAAATTTGATTTTTTATGGAAAGGGCCTTACATCATTCATGCCTTACAGGGAAACAACACATACTTTTTGAAGAATTTGGACAATTCAGAAGCTGAGGAAGGACCAGTCAATGGTCGAATGCTGAAGCACTATTTTGATCCTATTTACTAGGATATTCTGATTTTTTCTAACTTGTACATAATATATCCTTTTCTAATGCATCAGTTTTGATTGGATGGTGACTTTTTGAAGTTGAAGCCCGAAGTGAAGGCCCTAAACTTCAAAATTTTCACTATCATATATACAATAAAGTTGCCAGAAGAAAGAGATTACATGGTTCAGTTTGAGAACATTTTGAGGCATCTGACCTGTTGTTCTTGACTTTTCACAAGGAAAAGCCATCCCCAAGTGGAGCCAGTGTTAGACTCCTATACCAATAGGTGTCATTTTTCATGATTGTCTTATTGAACTATGCAATATGTTCAAACCTTTTTCTTGTGCAAAGGTGTTCCATATTCTTAAAAAATCAAAAAATTTAAAAAAATGTAAAGAGGGTATACCCTAAAAGAAAAATCAAAAGGTAAAAAGAATAAAATGGTCAAAAAAAAGTGAAAGAAATGAACCCCAAACAAAAATAGACCAGGAAAGTGTGCAAGTCTAAATGCCACTACTATTTCATTTTTTGTAATAAGCAATTGTGTGCAGCTTGTCAAACTTCTGCCACGATTTATGAAGAGTCAAACTGTTTAAACTTGACTCATTAATTTTTCAATTTCATGTTGTAGAATAGAGAATAAATATCTGACCAAACAGTTTAATCTTGGCAGATAAGTAGATAGGTAGAGTTAATAAAAGGTGCTCAACAGTTTAATCTGAGCCCTTGGATGCAATAAGTGTAGAATTAGATAGATTTGCCATGTAAAAGAAAAAGAAGTTTGATGAGGGTTTGCTAGTCTAAATGCACCCTAATAAAGAAGAGAAAATGGTAGAGTAAAGTAGATAGGGTAGGTAGATGGTGTTGCAAAGTTTCATGTGATGAATGATGGTGCTAAATGTGTTTAATCTTTTACTTTCATCACAAGTACTGAAGCAGAAAATACATTGGAAGTATTTCACAGAAGGCAAAGTCAGAATCATTAACTTCCCATCTCACTTTCTCCCTAAAAGTTTTACTAATTTCCCCAAAGTGCTAAGGAATTTGAAGATTAGAGGGGCTCAAGGCATTTCCTTGACTTTTGGAGGGACCGGACCCTCGGCCTAATGATCAAAAAGACCTAAGTACTTGAAATTATTTATCATTATAATCATTCCCTTTTAATCTTTTCCTAAGTAAAATCCAATTTTACTTAGGGAAATCATGTAAATTTCCATAATAATCCCTCAAAATCACTTGCTATTCTATGTTTAAGTGTTGAAATTGATATGATGTAATTTACTTCAGAAATCTTCACTTTCTTAGTTATAGTTAAGTATTTTGAGTTTACCTTGTCCTTTGTCATATTAACTTTGACTTATGTATTAACTCCCTATGAAAATCACCTTTCCCTATATGTATAACTCCTTCTAAATAAATATCCCAAAAACCCATCTTATTATAAAATTTTAACCAAAGTATTTATTTCCCAAGTATTCATAAAAAACCCACATTATGTGCCCTTTGGTTAAAATATATCATTATGTAATATTCCCGCCCCTATGATAAGTTAATCACATTGATTGATTATCATATAATAAAAAACATATATGAAAAACTTTGAAACATATATTTTATATGTTTAAATAAAATAAATCCAAAGTTTAATTAAAACTAAACTTCGGAAATAATCCCATGTTCCCCCATACCCGACGCCCTAACTCGAGTTAAAAATCCCGCTATATATTCCATTCCCCACCCTAATTCGAGTTAAAAAACCAAAGTCTCACCGCAACCCCGATTTCATTAAACCAAGGGATTAATTAATCCACATGATTAATTAATAACTAGACCTCCAACCAACCAAATGCCTCCCGGGATATTTAATTAAAGTTAATCATTTTTTAATCCCCGTCAGGCCCACGCATTAAAACTCCGTCAATTCCACGTCCCGACCACCGTCAGATCCCACCCCCGAAGATCAACGGCCCAGGATCATTTCGCTAGCCGTCTTGCATCCGAAAGATAACGAGCGGGGGCACAGTGGTTTTGGAATAGTACTCCGACCACGTGTCAGTTGATTAATGGAATCGCTGCCTCCTCGCCAAATACCACCATCTCCCAAAGAGCAGTGCGGAAATTACCGCTTACCGCCCGGTCCCGCTGACACGTCCTCCCGTACCAGATGACGTCATCCTCGAAAAAACAAAAATCCCCATTGACTTTGTAAATAAAACAAAAAACCCGTATATTTTCTAAACCCGTGTATTTTCTGTCATTTTCACTGTTGAAAACGACTGCGTACTCCACTGAAGAATTCGAAAATTCCGTTGATTAAGACGCCTCCAACCAAAATTGCTGAACACCATTGTTAGGCCAGTGCCCAAGCATCCATCCGCCATTGACCAGTACCTGTAAATCTCAAAATTCTCCATCAAACAGGTATTTATTCGATTTCTTGCTGGAACTCTTTTGAAAATCCACTTTCCTGTGTTAAAATTCACGCCAGAGTCAAGAAAAAGGGTCAATATCCGTCTATTATAGTTCCTGTAACAAAATTCAAACTCCCAGAGTCAAAATTACGCCCGGTCTGTGAAAAACCCCGAAGTTTCCATTTTGAATACACAAGAACCAAAATGGAAGCTCCGGCAGCCCTGAAAGTAACCCCGTTGAATGCCCCTCACAGAGAGTTAGAATACTTGCCCTTAGTGGATAAAGACTTTCAAATTAAAGACTTAGTGTTTGATGAAAATCCCCTTCGAAGTTATTGTCGCTGCAGAGATGATTATTCGAAAGGATTGGATGTCATTGGGTTATGGGAATCCAATTTCCCAAGATATCTCATCCCCTCGGTCCGTATATTCCCAGAAATTATCCACTACTGTCACTCCAATTATGATCCGACTCAAAGAGCAGTGATGTCCCCTGACCAGAGTGTTCTTTTCCCCATCACTCCTCAAGCTATCAATACAATGCTCCATTTTGAACCAGGTCAGGATCTTACTCCATTGTCTATGGAAGAACTGCTTGAAAAATCTACTCAACTATCCCAAGAAAAATTGAAATGCATTTGCCAGACTTTTATGTTACCTGAGCATCAACCTAGGGGCCCTCCTCCCTATGGTTTCTCTTATTTTACTGAATTAGGCAAGCTCATCCTAAATATGATATCCTTTGTCATGAGTTTCAATACAAGTGAATATGTTGATGAAATAACTCTGGTATTGCTGTCTATCTTTACTCCTGGGCAACCTCCTGCAGTAAAATATGACTTTGCATCTTTTATTGCCAATAAAATCCATGACCAGTTCATGAGACTAGATAATGAGAAAGTGTTTAAATATTCCTCAGTCATTTACCATCTCATCATCTATTATCAATCAGAGAAGTTCCCTTTTCCTGTTAAAAAGCTTGATGCCAAGGGAAACCCTAGATCTGTTATATTTTGGTCTGCCATAACTCACTCTTCCTATAATTCTCCCTATTCTTATGCTGAATTCATCGATCTTTTTGTATATCCTGCAACTACCTTGTTGACAGGAATTCCTCCTCCAAGGCTCAGTAATGAGATTAAGAAGACTTTGCAGCTTTCAAGGACATATAAAGTTGGGGACTGGTATTTATACCAAAATCATTCAGTCATCAGAATATATGGATGTGAATTGTATCCATTCAGGTTGCCAAAATATGTGCCTATGAGACTTTTTGCCTTGGAATATTTTAGGCAAATGAATAATTCTGATATGATTCATTTTTGTAGTGTAAAAAAGAAAGCCCAACTCAGGATCAAAAGTCAATTAGGTCCCTTCATATGCAACTCTAGGGATGCTGAGCGATAAGCATAAGATATACTACAAAACCGTTGCAAGTTCCAAAGGAGTTTCTGTTGGGTTCCTTATGATCCATTTGGTTTTATCTGTGATAAAAGAATGAAGAACAAATCATCCCCATACTTTCACCACAGGATTCCTGAAATAGAACAATATGCTAATCAAGATGAGTGGGTGGAAGGAACACTAGTTGAGCAAGATAATGAAGAAGACAATATAAACAAAATTATGAAAGATCTTGAGAAAAAGTTTGACCTAGAATCTTTTGGTCAAGTGCAGGTACCTCACATTGGCACTTCTTCAGCAGAAAATCTCCAACAGGGATTACAGGAAGATATTCCATCAATTGCAATAGAGTCTAAAGGCAAAGGGAAAGAACCTGAAATACAGGTCATTGAAACTTTCATCATGGAAGAGAAACTTCAAACCTCCAGGGCACCAGATCAAACACAGGTTTCTCCTACTCAAGTAAATCATCCTAAGGTTTCAGAATTTCAAACTCCATCTAATATGGAAATAGGCAAGAAAAGACAGGTTCCAGATCCTACTCCTCCCGAAGAATCCTCAGAGCTACATCAAGTTAAAAAGAAGAAACTCAATCCACTCCCAGAAGTGGAAACTATAGATGAAATAATTGATGATGAAAGAGAAGATAGTCAACTAACTGGCACAGTTAGTGAAACACACACATGCCACAAAGGAAAAGAATTGCAAAAATAGTTGAGTACTGAAGTATCCTCTTTTAAGCCACCAAAAACAGATGCAGGTGATATAAAAATAACTTTCATTAATATAAAGGAAAAGAATTATCCATTGAGAATGTAGGTATATGATCAGTATCTGAGAATGGATCCACACAATCAGGAAAGATTAATGTCAGCATTTGACATTCAACAAGGAAAAATGATGATGAGCCATTTCAAATCCAAGGTGACAAAACCCAAAAGAGCATCTGATTATATTAGGACCAATTTTGAGGTCCTGGCAAAAGACATTCATCCCTTGGACCAGATAGAGTTGCATAGACAAACTGGGGAAATGATATACTCCACCCTTACTGATAAGGCCATGACATCCCTTAGGCTGCGAGATTCTTTAAATAATACAAACACACAGTTGCAAATTGAGAAGGCTTCTTCTCAGGCAAAAGATAACAGAATAAAGTCTCTGGAAGATATAATCATCAGTTTGGGTCACAATCCCAAAGATATCAAAAGCATTGAGGCACTAATTAAAAAGAAAGATGATGATATAGCTGCACTGAGAAAGCAACTGAAATTGCCAGCCTCAAGGCATCCCCAAACTAAAGAAGTTTTGAAGGAAAATTCACAGGAAGAAATGATGGAGTTGCTCTTAAAAATGACTGAGCAACTGAGTGAAACAGAGAAAGAATTGGAACAGGCTTTAAAAGAAACGGAAGCTATCATGCAGACATCCACCACAAAAGCTACTACAACTACAGGTACCACAACAGCAGATCAACAAACAAAGTCATCACAGGTAAACATTTCCGGTTTAAGTTCTGATGAATTGGTAAAACAAATGGAAAGTTTAAAACTCAGAGTCACAGAACCTCAAACCACAAAATTACAGCTAGCAAATCTGGAGCAGAAATATGATATGTCTAAAAAGACTGTTGCTGATAATACTAGGGAAATCAAAAGACTGGAAAAATTGGTTAAGGCTTTAGAAAGAGATCTTTCATTAGAAAAGCCTTTGAGAGAAATAAATGAAATTCTTTGGGATAATATAGTTGAGTCAATAAAGAGTGTTTGGTCCTTTTTTCAGATAATCTTTGAACAAAATGACTTAGTCAAAGTAGCCATGGAAGAAATAGATAAAACAAGAGATGAATTAAGAGGTAGGCCAGAGCAAGCCAATCAACTTATACAGTTTTTGAACACCCAGACCAGGCAACAACTTGCAGAGCTTGGAATTGATGACAGGATAGGTACTATTTTAGAAATAAAAAGAGCTTTTACCAAAAGAACTCTTATGCAAAATTTGGAAAGGAAATGCTCAGATATTCTGGAAGAAATTAATGCTTTCAAAGAAAAGTTTCAGATTTTATTGGACAATGGGTTACCCAGTCCTATGCTCTTAGAAGAAAAAATAATGGACCTAGAAACCTATGTTAATAAAATAGGTATACATGCTCATAACACAACT
This sequence comes from Pinus albicaulis, assembly GCA_034641835.2. Classification (NCBI taxonomy): domain Eukaryota; kingdom Viridiplantae; phylum Streptophyta; class Pinopsida; order Pinales; family Pinaceae; genus Pinus; species Pinus albicaulis. The sequence goes on from CM076576.1 coordinate 981,591,848, forward strand.
GCTCATTCTATCAGTTCGTCAGAAGCAACATTGCCAACAGGGAGGAATCTCTACGACAGGTTAAAGGATTTGTTTCATCTTGAGTATGAAATAAGGTATTTATTCCCAAACAGGCCTACTTTCTTCAGGTACATAGAGGCCGATGAAACATTAAGGAAACTTAAAAGAACCATAATAGCAGAAGATCAATGGTGGGAAGACTTATTGGAAATTTTGTGAAATTTATCTTCAGGTAGAGAATTTTGTCTTTTTACTGTCATGTAAAGGATAAATAATGAGCACAGGTTAAAGAGTATCCGTTTACTAGTTAAAAAGTATCAGTAGAAACAAAGAGTATCAAACAAGCAAGGCAGTAAAAAAATAATTACTTAGAAGGAGAGCATCGAGCCTTATTGTAGGACCTGCCTCCAGCACATCCACAAAGGGAGGAAACAACACACCAACAGTTACTTTTTGTCCTATCTACGAGACCATCTGTCTCCTTTTTATTGTAACTTATTCATTAGTCACCCTAGATTATTTGCTAGGTTAGTGTGAGATATTTTAAATCATTTTTTGTATAAATAAACCCTCGAATCAAGTATTGAGGGTGGATTCTACTACTTCACTGTGACATTGATGTTTTTGGAATAAAAGCGTTTTGGAGAAATTTATTTGTGGCTTACTGGATGACAATTTGAAGCTCAGGACTTTTTGCAGGATTCATGTGTCGGACTGCAGTTCAATAAGTCTTTCTATCTTATGTTTTAAGTTTTATATCTGTCTATAATATCATTGTGTCCATTTCTGAATACTCGACATAAAAGAATAACTCAGAACTTACTTAATTGTACTCTGAGTTCAGTTGTGATTATTCTAAATGTTTTCCTCTAAATTAGTTATACGCAACGAATTCTTAATTGCTTTTGCTTCGCTAATTTAAGCATTTTGGTTACTATAGTAAAGAATTATTCACTGCTCTTTATTTGTAATCATTTCATTTCTTTCTTTTGAACATGGTGAAAGATTCTTAACTGCCTTTCATCCCTTCAAACCCATTCCATCCACTTTAAATTTTAAGGATTGTTCTCTGTTTGGCTATCTTGCCCTACAAAGCCATCTTGTGTGTAGAATAGAAATTCAGTAAAGCCATCCTTTGACTCCATAGCCCAATGGCCTGAAAATATTCAACCTTGCCCTTAGTTGGCGAATTCCACCATTTTCAAACAAACTCTTGGATTTATAACTAGCCTAAAACTTTCTAAGAACAAAGATAAATTATAAAGAGAGAGCCCTCTCTAGATACAGATTGGCTAGATTCTGTATCTGAAGGTTGGTTTGTGGTTACCTCGGGTATACTTTCCTCTTCCACAACTTCCAGGAAAACCTGAGTGATAACACTTGGCATAAAACCATTAATCTACCTGGGATATCACTAGAGGATTGGAAATTCATAAATTTTACCTTAAGTGGTAGATTTTGTTTGATATTCTAGATATTTGGGTTGAGCTATCTCTCAAGTGAACCCACCATGGGAATGTTCCCTTATCAACTTGGTTAACATAGACAAGTAGGATAAGTGAAAGAAATGAAAAATAGTGGTGCCTTCAAGGAGGAATTATTGGTGTTCTAATCACCTCAAGATTTATATTTGACATTGTCAAGCTCTTTGGCCTCCTTGAGCTAATATCATCTATGTTTTCTATTTTGGTCGAGGGGCAGGGGGTGAGAAACCTCTATGTCGGTTTGCTAGGTATGACCAGGTATTTTCACTCTTTCTAATGTATGTCATGGGACCAATAATAGAATATAGAGGAAGGCATTTTATGGAGAAGCGAGAGCCAAAATGTGGAAGAGCTCCACAAAAATAGCAAAATGTAGCCACGAAATTGGGAGACTGAATTGTGTCAGTTTGGATATTGTTACACAATTGAAGTAGAAAATCAATGCTATGAAACTGGACTTACTTTTCCTTAATCTAAATATTAAAGTCTATATGCAATCCACTATCTAATTCCAGGAGGAAAATCAATCCCTCAAAGAAAATCTTGCACAACAGGACGATGAATTAAAATTTGTGTAGTCAACTCATGGACCTCCAGGATCAAACCAGTATTGTACAAGCACAACTTAATGAGAATGAATACCCATCTAGAACACCTCATGAGCGGCTCCTGGATATTAACAGGCCAACTACAAGAAAGTCATTCAACTGCATCTGAAGCATGTTTCCAAGTAAATTTTACTTTAAATTGGATAGTTTTTGTCGTTTCTATAGTTTTAGCTATATTTTGCAACTTTATATAGTATGTAGTCGGGTTAGTATTCTATTAGCAGTTCTTAGTTCCATTGACTTGCAATATGATGATAATACTGTAAATTTATCATGTATTCATTGTTTCCAGACATAAATTTAATATAAATCTTACTCATTCTTGTTAAAAAAAAACATAACTCATGATGATCAATGCATGTCATAAGGTTCTAATTTCACCAAAATCGCCTCATCCCATTGATTTTTAATCTTCACGACCATCATCTATTCTTCTTGGATAGATCATCATCTCACCTGTAGCACAAGCATACAGTTTCCAAGAGATTAATCATAATAATTTAAATCGACTAATCTTCCATTTTATTTTCTTTTCCAAACTTACTTCATATATGAATCGAATTTCATAAATAAGAGAATCCTCTCATGATGTTTTACTCTTGCATATGGTAGCACACATCCTTCATTATCATAACCAAGGCCATTTCAATTGCAATTTGTACATTCAATCAACCAAATAGTGGCAAGTGTTCATAAATAAATATTTTCATTACAATATTTATAACATCTCTCAAAGTGATATTAGAATTATTATACACACAATAATTCAATAAATTTCAATTTCTTTTTTTCCATGGGGTCTTGTGTTGTGAAACCAGCTCCAAAAATAGAAGAAAAGAGATAACAACGCCTTATAAATAAGCCACTTCGAGGGGAAACCTCCAATACATTACATGAATGAACAATTGTTGGATGATACAAATGACAAAACCTCCTTTCTATATATAGGAGTCCATGGGGCCATAATGTAATCCTAGTGGGGCCACAATGTAATCCTAGCTGACCTAACAATAATAATGTAAGGGCACAATAATAACAATATGGGGGTTACAGGGGTACAACAATAACAATAAGGGGGTTACACTAACAACAATAAGGGACTATACTAGTAATATAGGGAATTAACATGCCCCTCCGCTTCAAACAAGTGTTGTCCTCAACGCTTGATTATTTCTTCATGCTTCTGTATAAAATTCTCATCCTCCCATGTGGAAACTTTTGCAGGAAAGTTCTTCCACTTGCTGAGATACTCTGAAATTGATTGTACTTGTCGAGTTCTTATTTCTGTGATTGCTTCAAAACTTCTTTCGATGTGATTTTGATATTCCTGTTGTTTCATTTGATTCTACACCAAAGTTAGGTTATCCTTTGAGAGTTGGAGAACTTGTTGTTGATGCTCGATGTGATCTTCCACTGCTTTATCATCCATATTAGATTTCATTTGATCCTTCCTACCATCCAACTTAGCTTCCATTTCTGCTTTTAAACCATCTATGTCATCTTCGGTTGCTCTTTGTAAGATTGAAATTTTTTGCACTTGGTACCGTAATTTTGATATCTCATACTACAATTCTTCCTCTTCATGCATCATATTATAGATTTGTTTTTCTTGCTTTTGAGGAGCTCGATATTGAAACTGAATTATCTCTGTAATTTCAGATCTTAAATATCTAAAATTTGTCCCTAAAGTAGCCCTCTGAATATTCTTTCGAATGCCACAGGTCTGACCTGATTTGGATTCTTCAAGACAAATTTATGCCCAATCTCCCATGATGACCTAATTATGGACTGGTTTAGTAGAGCTAACTTGTATGACTTGCCACGTGTCACTGTTTCCTCCTTCGGCTTTGAAATTGATATGCTGAAAACTACATTCCGTGTACTTGAGGCCACTTCTTACATAATTCCAATTTGATGCTCAGAGAGAGAGTTATGAATATTTTACCACGATCACCTATTTGAGATGAAATTCAGAAACCTGAAAAATCCCTGAGTTCCACAGATCATATCTCCGAAAATATTGCGAATAAAGCTCTGAAATTTTGCGACAATGTTCCTCAGGATGTCTACTTTGCACTCTAAAAATTTAAGCTTCTGAACCTTCATAGAAAAAAATGTATAGCGAAAATTCCATGATGACCTGTTTGGAGCATCAAAACCCTAGAATCCAAAGCTCTAACACCAAATGTCATGAAACCAACTTAAAAAATAGAAGAAAAGAGATATCAATGCCTTAGAAATAAGCCACTTCGAGGGGGAAACCTCCAATACATTACATGAATGAACAATTCTTGGATGATACAATTGACAAAACCTCCTTTCTATATATAGGAGTCCATGGGGCCACAATGTAATCCTAGTGGGGCTGCAATGTAATCCTAGCTGACCTAACAATAATAATGTAAGGGCACAATAATAACAATATGGGGGTTACAGGGGTACAACAATAACAATAAGGGACTATACTAGTAATATAGGGACTTAACATCTTGATTAAATAGTATTGAGGCGGGGTGTTATAGAACTCACTAAAGGTTCAATTCCCTTCCCCGATCGGGGTGATGTATCTAGACATGTTGATGAAGATGGAGTAAAAAAAAAATAGAGAAAAAATGAAAGGTATTACCAAATTACAAAAAAGAAAACTTTCAATTGATTTAAAAATAATTTTAAATGAAGTTATCTTTGCATTATTTATTTGCATCACAATCATTCCAAGCATTCCATAATGCATTCAAACATTTATTCCAACAACCAAAGGGTCAAATGTGAAAGATACATATCTCTAAATTCACGAGTAATTAGCTTCCACTTTGCTTTATATGATGAGGGATTCATGCCACTCATTCCGCTACTCAAAGATTCCTTAATATTATTAGAAGATGTTTCTTTTCATGAAATTCAATCATGCAATTGGTTATCTCATACAAGCATGCATGCACTCAATGCACCAAGCATATGTACCACCATGATTCATAATATGAGTGTCATGATAAAATCATGCCATAGTAACTCATGGATGCATCACAAAGATTCTAACAATATTTATACATTGAAGACTTCTTGCCTTTGTCTTAACCCACTAGGTGTTAATGACAAACTTGCTTTCCTATATCAGCAATTTCATACAATGTTCACATTAACTAGGAAAAACCAACCCTTCAATTACATGTTCCTTACCAACATACTCAAAATTATATGATAGAACCACTTTTCTTATTCTTAGAAAATATTGGTCCAATACTCATGGAATCATGAATACAATTTCAGTACCTACATTTTCTTTATACATCCCACATTTTCATGCACTCTCTCAATGTATTACCAAGCATATTTTATCTCATGAGTGTATTATTCATTCATTTAATTTATTTTTAATGTGGAATCTCAACGCATGCACACATTGTTAAGATTTTATTAAATCTTTCTGTGCTAACAATTTTATGCCTTAACCATACCCCTTCTTGGGCATCCATGCAAAACATGCATTAATTTGAAAAACATAGGATATTAAATTAGGCTAAAAGGAATTTTCACCCATTTCCTTAACCTTTTTACCTTTGCTTGTTATTTTCCTTACCTGCTTGGCTACCATCACATGCATGTTGGGTGCGGAGCCTGGTTATCATCATGTTTTAGAGGTCTTTGTTTCAGCCAGATGTATACTCGAGGAAGACTGTACACCCCTCCACGCGGGGAGGACTTGTCCCCCCCCCCCCCCCGTGGGGGTTCGGGGGAAGCACCCTCAAAGATAAAAATAGATATAAAATTTCCTTGTAAAATATTGTAATTATTCAATCTGGCTTGTTCATTAAGCAGATGATTTGGCGGTAGAAGTTATGCTTAATTTAGGGTTTTTTTCCCCTAGAAGGAAACCCCTCGGTTCATACGAAGGAATGGTATTGCGGCTGTGGGTTGTGTGTATTATGAGCGAGAAAGAGAAAAGGGGACTGTGTGAGAGAGTAGAGGATATTACAACGGATCTGTTGTAGGTTGTGTCTCTTCATTTTGTTGGATAATATAAAGGAAGGACTGGATGTTTCTCCATTAACGTAGCCCAAGTTGGGTGAACCACATATATCTGTGTCTCTCTTGTTTTATATGTTTTATGTGTTTGTATTTCTGCATATTTTTATGTGTTCCATTGCTTTGTAATATAGAAATTTCTAACAATGCATTCCCAGGTAAGATATTTTCAAGGAGTTCAACTAGCTCCTTAGAATACTTGATGTTGCAACATTAAACACCCCCTAAAATAATCTCAATCTCACATATTAGTGACAAATCTATCATTTAATCTTCTTACACACAAGTTTTATTGAATATTCATAAAGGGAATTTTCACTATGTATCCAATTTACACATTCAAGTAATGTCTTCAATCATGCACGCAAATATGTGCATATATATCTTGTCATGCATGTTCCATACTTGCACATATTCCATGTTATTCATACACATTTATTTTTTTAAATTTAAATTTCAGCCTCTCTTATTTTCAATCATTGATATGACAAGTCTCATAAGCATAAGCACAAGCATAGGCACACAAATTTATTTCATGTGGTAGTTAATATGAGAGATAACTCTTACTCACTTTCCATATGAACGTTGAATGTGACATGGAATTCATTAGGTAACCTTGTTGTATTACCCAAAACATACCAAGTACCAGTTTTTATTAGCTTACCATTCACGCATTCACATTGTTTTCATAAATAAAATATATCACCAAAGCACAATTTTCAATTGAAGGAAACTCCCTTCTTAAGCCATTTTCATAGATGTGACTTCACTATACATTTGGTTCATATTTACTCAATCAATCCCTCTTTGGCTAATCCTTTACCACATCTTCCCTCTAATGCAACTTTGCAAGATAGGCTTTCAAGCTCATTATGAATTCACACCAACGACTTGGTTAAACACTTCGACTATGGAGCTTGATGTCTTGGTGGTTTATCAACTACCCTATAACAACAAGCACCAAGGTGGTCTATCAGTTGTACATACAACAAGTAATAGGGTGGTTTATCAATTATTCCTTAGTAGTAAGCACCACATCGACTCACTCATTCCTTTCAGTTCATTCACAAAGATTCACCTAAGGTTCAAATAAGGTATTTCTCAGTCTTAGGAGTTGGAATGCATTGTCCAAGTGGTTTATCAACTGTCTTTTCATAGAAAAAACCACAAGGGTTTGATGTCCACTATCCAGGAAGTTTATAAACTACTTAGCAAGCACCATAGTGACCCAAAATTCCCTGTCCATGTGGTTTATTAACTACGCAACAAGCACCGCAATCATTAAATCTTCCATTAAATGTCCAACTAACCACAAAATCTAGAGGCCTCGCACATAAACACTTGTCCATACACTCCTCCCTTCAGGGCTCCAACTTTCCACAAGGAAACCCAAGGATAAGTGCACTTGCAACACTCTCACACCATGTATATCAACATGCATAGGTGCCACTTGTACCATTTTCTCATTAACACTTTATCTTCCATGGCATTAAATCCACAAGACTACATGAAACACCTTCATTAGCTTCCCAATCATGTTGTCAACTTGCTCCCAATCACATGCTCACCATTAACCACTATTAGTCATCTGAGTTGTGTTACGAAAAAATACTACTCTGATACTTTATGCATGCACATCCATTATTATATGCACTTCACATTTATTCATGCATATAGCATATGTGTAACAACCTCGGGTTAAAATTGATTGGGTAATATCGATATACTTTGGGGGTTGTGTTTCGTGATTGGTTCTTGTCTAGACGGACTCTTTGCGCGTTCTGAGTTACGCTAGGGTTTTTGCTGCGTGGCTGCCCCTGCGGCGGCCGGCCTCAGGCCTTCCCTATGGAGATGCTGGGTCCTTCTAAGGATCCGCCTTCTTCTCCTACCATCGACGCTTTCAACCAGCTTCTTGTCGGTTTGCCTCAGAAGAAAAGAAGAGAAGCATCCAAATTTGTTAAGAATCTCGATGAAATTCCTGAGATCTCTTTGCCTCCGGAGGCCCCCATTCAAGTAGCTTTATCTTTGGCTGATCGTGGTCTCATTGGCCAATTCACAGGACTGTGGCCTTCTCCGAAAACTATTGAGCAATGGGTTAACAGGAACTGGGCTCCTATGATCAAGGAAAATGTCACCTCTTACTTTCTGGGGCGAGGGTACTTCCTCTTTGAATTTTCCTCCAAAGAAGACAAAGATTTGATCTTTCAAAATGGGCCGTATTTCATGGGTTCTTAAGGCTTCTATCTGAACAAATGGACTCCGGACTTTGATCCGGCTGTTGATGTTCCCAAGGCTGTCCCGGTGTGGGTTCATCTTCCAAATCTGCCAGTTCACTGCTGGAACTGGGATTCCTTGAAACACATTGGCAACACTCTCGGGAAATTCATAGATCGGGCAAACAACAAGGACCAGTACGACTGTGCCAGGATCTGCGTAGAAGTAGATCTAGAGGTGGGTCTTCCAGAGGCTATCAAAATCAAAGTCGGCAGCTGGTCTCATGTGCAGATCTTGGACTATGAGCAATTGCCGTTCAAATGTAGGAAATGCCATGTTCATGGACATTTTGCTAGAAACTGTCTGTCCAACGCAGAGCCAGAGAAAGGGATTGAAGAGGGTTGGAACCAAGTCAAGCGAGCAAAAACCAATCACAAAGGGAAAAAACTGGGAGGACCCTCTGGAAAAGGCCCTCTACCGGCTAATGCTCAATGCCCCCCTCCCAAAAAGGCGCAACAAAACAAATTTGTCCCACTAAGCCAGCAGACAGAAGCTATTCAGGAATCCGAGACCCAAAATCTAGTTTCTCCAAGCATAGGTACTCCCTCAGCGTCCCTCAAAGGAACAAGTGCCGAAGATCCCAAAGGTATGACTTTAGAAGATGAGGAAGAAGAGCAGGAAACGAACGAGTCAGAGGAGGAAGGAGAAATAGGAGAATCCCAAACCTCGATACGAAGATCTACAAGAGGCCGTAAAACTGATAAGGAAAAAAGAGAGCAGGAGACTTATAAAGATAAGCTACAGGGCAGCCAACCAACTCTTGAAAAAATGCTAGCCTCAAAGTCTAGGATGTCGAAAAATCAGCCCCAAGGCTCCGAGGGAGCCCACCAGAAACATAAATAATGAAGGTCATCTCCTGGAATTGTAGAGGTGTGGGGAGTAAAGTTAAGGAAGAAGCCATGAGAAGCTTAATAAGAACAGAAAATCCAGACATACTTCTCGTCCAAGAGACTAAGCTGGAAGACGTAGTCTTCCTGCAAGCAAGCAAGAAACTATGGTTCAAGAGTGAAGCAAGAGCAATCTCTGCCCGGGGCGCATCGGGAGGAATTGGCACTCTATGGAACCCCATCAAATTTGCAGTCACCTTTGAGGCTAGTAATACTCACTGGTTGCTGTTGAAAATGAAGAATCTGGATACTAAGGAAATCTTTTGCCTCTTCAATGTATATTCTCCAGTCAATGTTGGGGAAAAAAAGGATTGTTGGGATTCTATAAGGCACCAAGTAGACTTGAAAAATCTGGAAAATATAATTATTGCCGGAGATCTCAATCTCATTCTCCACTCGTTCGAAAAAAGAGGAGGCAGTGCTGTCTGAGATCCGGCAAGGGAATGGGCGGAGGATCTATTGCAGGAGTGGGACTTGTTGGATATCAAACCCTCTTCCGGTAAGTTTTCCTGGTCTAACAAAAGAGTGGGCCCTGGTCATATTGCTGCCAGATTAGATAGATTTTTCATTCAAAGCTCCTATCTGTTACTAGGTTTAGAACCTAGAATGCACATCCTTGCTAACAACATCTCGGACCATAAGCCTATAAAGCTTGAGCTCCTGGCCCATCTAGATCTGGGTCCTATTCCTTTTAGATTTAGTCCCCTCTAGGTCAAGGAACCAGACTTCATGCAAATAGTCAAGGATTGTTGGAGTCAGCTGTCAATGGATCTCCTTTCTATATCTGGGAGGAAAAACTTAGAAGGGAAAAGGCGATCTAAAACGATGGGTCAAAACCCTATCCAACCCAGCTACTGAAAGAAAAGCCATTAAAGTCTCTCTTGCCTCTCATAAAACTCATATGGAGCACGCTATAGTCACAGAGGAGCTGTTAGACCAAGAGGCTCATATGCAACATCGCTTTCATAAGGCCTGCCTAGCTGAAGAAGAATACTGGAGATTAAAATCTCGAAATCTCTGGCTCAAAGCAGGGGACAGGAATTATGCTTTTTTCCACAAACAAGCCCAGGCCAGGAAATGCTTCAACACCATTTCTGAGATTAATGAGGATAACGTCACCTACAAGGATTTTGAAGACATTAAAAAAGAAGCCTCTTCTCACTTTCAAAACTTGTATAGTGAGGATAAGGACCCGGACCAATACTCAGATCTGCTAGACATTATTCCTTCTGCAATTTCTCCTCGTATGAACGAGATCCTTGAGGCCAAAGTCACCAAAGACGAAGTCAAAAAGGTCCTTTTTGATATGGATCCGGATAAGGCCCCTGGGCCGGATGGCTTTTCCGCCAGATTTCTTCAAGTTTGTTGGCTGATTATTGAAAAGGATCTGCTCAAAATGGTTCAAAAGTCTCAAAATACTCAGAAAATAGGAGGCAGCACAAACTCCACTTTCCTAGTCCTCATTCCAAAGGAAAAAGGCGCCAACAATTTCAACAGATTCCGCCCGATTTCCTTATGCAATACTGGGTACAAGTTAATCATTAAAGTAATTGCAAATAGACTGAATCTCATTCTTCCTAAAATAATTCTGGAGAATCAAGGAGGCTTCATCCAAGGAAGGCAGATCGTGGACAACTTTACCCTTGTTCAAGAGGCAATTCACTCAAGTCTTCTTCGAAAAGAACAAGGTATGGTGATTAAACTTGATTTAGCAAATGCTTTTGACCGAGTAAATCATAGCTTTCTTTTAAAAGTCATGAGCAAGTTTGGTTTTGGAGCAAATTTCATCAAATGGATCCGGGCATGCATCTCGGAGCCATGGATTGCTCCTCTTGTAAATGGTAGAGCCACTGATTTCTTCAAAGCCTCAAGAGGGCTAAGACAGGGGTGTCCTCTTTCCCCTCTGCCTTTTGTCATCCAAGCCTCTGTCCTCAGCTTCCTGTTAGACAAAAAGATGCAAGATCAAGATATCAATGGACTGTGTATTGCAAGAGGGATCAAAAACATAAACCACGCCCTATTTGCGGATGACACTCTGTTTTGGGAGCTGCCACTCTCTCCTCTGCCTCTAAATTTAAAGCAGTTTTGGATGATTTCAGTGAAGCCTCAGGCAGTGTTGTAAATAAGAACAAATGTCATATCTTCAGCTGGAACACTTCGGCCAGATTGCTCTCCGCTATTTCTAGATGTTTGGGGTTTGCAGCCTCCTCCACTTGGACCTCCTTCAAATATTTGGGTCTTCCTGTTTTTCATAAGAGATCTACATGCAAAGACTGGCTCCCTCAGCTTGAAAAATTCAAGGCTAGGATCCAAGCCTAGGGCTTCTCCTGGCTCAATCCTGCTGGCAAATCTGTCCTTATTAAATCTGTGCTCACCAGCCTTCCTCTATTTCAATTTGCTGTGCTTCTCGCTCCGGCAAGCATATTAAAAAAAATGGAAGCGTTCATGCGGAGGTTCTTTTGGAAGGGAGGCAAACAAAATGAAAACAAGATTCCTCTTATCAGCTGGGAAACCATCTCCAAGCCACTGTGGGAGGGTGGTTTGAATTTCAAAAATCTTTGTTAGCAAAACGTGGCCATGGCAGCTAAGATTATTTGGAGGATCATTGCGCCCAAGCCTAGCTGGGCCCAATTGGCTCTCTAGAAAAAGTATTTCAGAGGTCCTCGTTATACCTGTTTAGACAATGTAATCCATTTGCCTAATTCATCTTTTCTCAAACTGTATGCTAAAGCTGCTCCCTTAATCAATGCGCACTCCTATTGGATACCAGGAAACGACAAAAAGATCAATATCTGGACTGATTAAATCATGAATAAGGACCCAATTGAAGACAGAGCCTCCATTAGAGCACTGCGATGTTGGATGGATAGAGAGGGGCTGTGTTCGTTGTGGGATCTTTCTCTTTGGAGCGATTCTGTCTGGGGAGGTTGGAAACGTATTGAGGTGCCGGCTCATTTGACCAACGAATGGTCCACGCTACTTGACCTTCTTCATGGCTTGGTGCCCACGCGCATGAGGAAAAGAGATACGAAAGGTTGGGGGCTGAATGCCAAAGGTTACACTGTCTCCATGGGATATGCCAAGCTAAAAGAGAGGCCATACGTCCCCCCTGACCCTGCACCTTGGCAGGGGGTCTGGCGTTTTCCTTCATGGCCCAAAGTTGACTTCTTTGCTTGGCTTCTCTGCCATTGAAAGATCCTAACGTATGAAATCCTGCAGAGAAAAGGGTTCTACGATCCCTCCATCTGCTCGATGTGTAATGAAAATGCAGAGACAACAGTCCATTTAATCCTTGAATGCAATTTCTCTAAGCAGATCTGGTTCTCCTTTATCCACAATTTGGATCCAAACTTTTTGCTTCCTTGTTCCACTGCTGATCTCTTTTCTGATTGGGAAAACAGATATCCTGGCCCTCCTCCTAAAAATCAGATAATCAAATCTGCATGGGCTGTCCTTCCAAAGGTTATCTGTTGGCAGATCTGGCTAGAACGAAACAAAAGAATTTTCAGAAATATTAAACACAATCACAAGGTCTTAGAAATCAAGATAAAATGTCATTTAAAGGAGTGCTTGACTGATATAAAAGATGATTCCAATCTTAGCTAACAGGACATTGCTTGGGGATCATTCCTTAACTTGCAATTTCAATCAGCAGTTAGAAACGTCCCTCCTCTCAAAAACTGGAAAATAAGGAAATCTGAACCTGACTTTCAAGACTGGCTCAAATCACACTCAAGGCACTCTCTCTTTTTTGATGGGGCAGTAAAGGGAAATTCGGGCAAAGCTGGTGCAAGAGGTGTTGTTGTAAGTCCAATTGGGGAAAAAATTCATACCTTTGCTTGGGGGCTTGGACTTTCATCCAGCATTCAAGCTGAGGCTTTGGCCCTCTTTCAAGGCCTCAATATCCTCAAATATTTAAATATAAGAGAAGCTAATGTCATAGGTGATTCCCAGGTCATTATAAACGCAATGGTTTTCAACTCCCCAGCCTTGGATCTCAAACTAGCAAGGCTGATATCCAGAATTAAGGGTTTGGAAAACGCTTTTCAGAAGTTGAATTACTACCATGTGCTAAGAACTCATAATAAAGAGGCGGACATTGAAGCCAACAAAGCTGCCCTCCTCTCTGTCGGGGTCAAGATGAAAGATGAAGAAGAATCATGGGAACCCATCCCATAAGCTGATTGCTGTCATGTTTTATTGCTTGCTCTTAAATAAATTCGTTTGTATCTTCAAGTTGGGGAAAATATCTGAAATCGAATTTATAGATTTCTTATCATGGAAGAAGTCTGCAAGCTTTGGTTGCATTCTCATTCTTAGCAGTGAGATGCAACAGGATTTATACATCCTCAATGTAATCAGATTTTCAACATTCAGGCCAAGATGAATATAAATACTCCATAACCGTTTATGTAAAAAAAAAAAAACCCTGGGTTAAAATTTCTTGTAATAAATGTTAATAAAGGTAAAATAAGACCACGGGCAAGGGACACTTATTACAAGTTGAATGTTGGGAAAAATATACTAGTGGGAATCACTTATATTGTTTATGGCTAAGGGGAAATTGGCAAAGGCAATGGCTAAGGTTTTGAAAAGGAAAAAATGTATTTTTGGCATTTTATTTATGAAAATAAATGAAATTAGGATAAAAGGGAGGTGAAAGGTCACATGGTGCATGTGAGGAGGAAAATGAAGGAAAATAATGGAAAATTAAGAAAATAGAGGTCTCATCAATAAAAATACCTCAGAGCATAAGTTGGTAGCTTTTGTCAGTTCAGTTTTAGAATTTGTCTAAGAGAGGAGAAGAGCACCAAGAGGAGAAAACAAGCAAACAAACAAAGGAAGGAAAATAAAAGGTAACATGTTGCATGTATGATTTCCTAGTTGGCTTTATCATGCATGGTATGTGCATGTTGGTATTTGGTTCTTTTGTTGTCATTGGAATGGATTTTGCCAGGTTTCGACAATGGATTTTAGTCTAGCCTTACCATTTCTGGATAGCCATGGTGTGATGGGATTGTTCTCTGTTTTTAGCTTTGGATTGTCAGTATTTTTGATCCCGGTGAGGTGGTCTTAGGAAAATTCCAAAATGCCAAGGAATCCCTTAACCGGTTATGGCGAGATAAACTGTTAAGCCTGAGGGTTGAGACGGGAAAATTACTTAAGGTATTGGTGAAGAAATTATGAGGCATCCAAGATCACTGTATGGAGAGGGTGGAGGTGGTTTAACCTCTGGATTCCCTTATTTGTCTTTGGATTGGTTTATCCCATGAGATCCCACACTCATGCTTGGAATATGGCACAAGGGTGATTGGCTGAAAGAAAGAATTGGTTCAGCCAATCTATGATCGGGTGGAACGTGGAAGTCATGAACATGGTTGGTATTTTCCTATGTTTAATAAAATATGAGTTCTCTTGCTTTTGATAAGGAAAATATGGTTATTATGTGGCATATGGTTGTTCTCTTATTGTTATTTAACTGGTTATATGCATGGTTATATGAAAAATCTTAGTGATGTCTCTTTTCATGTTTTCACTTGTACCTAAATGCATAATGAGTGCAAGACCTAATTGGTGTTATAACAACTAATGTGAGAAGGCAATGACCTTTATTTTTAAACCTAAGATAAGTTTTAAGTCTCGTATGTTAAGACTTGCATTCATGACTTGTAGGTTGTATATTCACCAACTATTTGAAAGAATGTCAGTCCTGGTTAGGGATGGTCAGGTCGAAACCTGATTTCAGTTTTTGGTCTACAAACATTATTTCTATGTCATTTATCAACTCTGTAAGTTTCACTAGGTTTTGGGAAGAGACTAAGCCTTGGCCCTGAAAAAGTGACATAGAATTCAGAGTCACTGGCATAGAACTGAGCATAAAAGTCCATAGTCGCATGGATGCAGGATTATGAGTGTGACTGGGAACCCATAGTCGCATGGAGGCATTGGCAAGGGAGCGGCTAGGGCTCTAGGTTAGGGAAAAAGTGAGTTGTCTTAGGGGTTGGACACCAAGAGGGGCTGGGTTACTCTTGGAGGTCCTGTGGCACTAGAGGGAAGTTAGTAAGGTCTTGAGTTGTCGACTCCATTTCCTTAAGGTCACCTAGGAGGTTGAGTCTTATCATAGCGACCCTCAACTCATGTTTAACCTAGCGAAGCCGATGAAAGTTGGTAAATGTGGGAGGGGGCGTTACATGGTGGTATTAGAGTGCGGTTTCGCTCTCCTTGGGTAAAGTACGATGTTGTAAAGGTTATGGTTGTATGCATGGGGTCATGGTATATAGTTGGTATGGTGATGCATGATGTTGTTGTGATGTTATGTTATTACATGGATATGTTTATGATTATACATGTACATGCTAATTTGGACTGATATTGCAAATGAGATAAGCCTCCCTTGAACGTCATTGAGGTATGGATTTGATTTTGGTATCTATTTGGTATATCTGACATGGTACACTTGCAGGAATAAGAGAATCAAGGATGACAAACAAAATGGTTGACTACAGTTCCCATGACACTTCCTACATATCAGTTGGGCAACAAGAAGAAGAGTATTCTCCTGGTATAGTAGATACATCGAGGAGCTTGAGGGCAGAGATCAAAATTTGCAAAGAAGACAATGATAGGTTGGTTGAGGATCATGAAATACTTTCAAGGGCTCAGGAGAAGCGATTAGAGGTCAATGCAACGATTCTTGAGAGCTTGTAAAAGTTGTAAAAAGAAGGAAAGTTGAAATCATTCAAGAGAAGGAAGAGAAAGCTAATGGAGCCTATGGTAGCAAATCTCTGTCTGGATATATATTGGATAGAGGGGAAACAGTCAGAGGTGGTAGATCATTGGAAACACCTGACAGGAAGATCGATATGTATGGGAATAATTCTAGTTCCTCATCTAGGAGACATCATCACAATCATTACCATCATCATCCATACAGGAGGAGGGAGTATTTGCCTAAGGAGTTCAAGAAAGTGAAGCCTCCTACATTTGATGGAGAGATAAAGAAGCCAAAAAATACAGAGGCATGGATGCTTGAAATGAAGAAATTCTTTAGATTACATAGCTACTCAGAAAACTTGAAAGCTAAGATATCCACCTTCAGTCTCAAAGGGAAAGCAAATATCTGGTGAGAAGATGTGAAGAATGCCAAGGGAATTTAGGAGAAGACTTGATTTGGGATGACTTCGAGAGGATATTCAAGAAGAAGTACTTATCGAAGAGGTACTATGATGACATAACTAAGGATTTTTATGAGATATTGATGGGTTCTATGATAGATGATGATTATACTAGCAGATTCTTGGAGTTGTTGAGGTATGTGTCATATCTCAAGGTGGAGAAGCCTAATATTGAGAGATTCATCAATATATTTCCAACTGCATATAGAGACCGAATTGAGTTTGATGAGTCTATATCATTAAAGGAAGCCATCCATAAACTAAAGCATTGTTGTGAGCAGTCAAAGAAAAAAGTCGAGCCTACACGTGACTTGAAGGGGAATGAGAAAATAAAAGAGAAATGGCCACCGAAGCGGGGAAGACCTCAAGATGCAGGCGAGAAAGAAAATGTCGCTCCTTATAATAATTTGAATGCAGTTGAGAAAGGATATGTGTCAGAGTGTAGAGAGCAGCAAACTAGAGGCGATGGTAGAACACTGTTGCAGTGTTGGATATATGGAAAATATCATCGTAAGAAGGATTGTCCATTGTACCGGGGAGGTAGGCCTCCAATTTATAGTGTTCAGGAGGTGAAAATAGTTGGGGATGTTGGTCATAGTATTCCTCAAATTTATGCGGTTGTAGACAACAAGCAGGCGAATCACCAAGCATCTATTATTGAGATGGATGTTGGCTACAGGTTCAAAGAAGAGAGTTCAACATTGGGTAAGATATTGTTCATTTGAGTTGAATGGTGTGCCTATAGCAAGAAATTTGAATGTACTGCCATTGGGATCGTATAGTATGATTTTGGGTATAGACTGATTATATCTTCATTGGACCAAAGAAGATTTCTATGACAAGGCTATTGAGTGCCTCGATGATAATGGGGGAAAATTGAATCTTGCAGGGAAATAAGAATCCTACATCAATGAGGATGGTTACAGATATGTAGGCTAAGCGCAGTTGTAGAAAATGGTGTGTGATATTTGTAGTTCATATTTCTAGTGACAAGGATAAGGATGTTGATGATGTAAAAATATTCAAGAGGTACCCTGTGTTGCAGCAGTTTCTTGATGTGTTTCTAGCAAAGATTCCAGAGATGCCTCCGAACAGGGAAGCATAATTTTCTATTGAGTTGGTACTATGGGAAACACCAACATCAAAGGCACCTTATAGGATGAGCACACCGGAGTTGGTAGAGCTGAAGTTGAAGTTGAAGGAAATTCTTGATAAGGGATACATTAGGCCAATTTTATCGCCTTGGGATGCACTAGTGTTGTTCATGAAGAAGAAGAATGTTGCTCTTAGATTGTACATTGATTACAGGCAGTTGAAGGGAGCATACATGTTCTCAAATATTGATCTACGATCATGATACAATCAGGTATGCATCAAGGAAGAGGACATATACAAGTTTTCCTCCATGACCAGGTATGGGCATTGTGAGTTTGTTTTAGTTCCATTCGGCTTGACTAATTCTCCAACTACTTTTATGTGTTTGATGAACAATGTGGTGCATCCTTATATAGAAAAGTTTGTTATTGTATTCATTGATGGCATCTTGGTATATTCTTAAAATGAGGAAGAACATGTCAAGAATTTAGCATTAGTGTTGAGATTGCTAAGAGAGCATCGATTGTATGCTAATCTTAGAAAGTGCAGTTTCTTTCAAACATAAGTAAACTACTTGGGACATGTTTTTTTTAAGAATGGCATAACAGTATATCTGGAGAAGATAAAGGCTATCATGGAGTGAGAAGCTCTTATAAATGTGGATGAAGTCAAATCATTCATGGGATTAGCAGGTTATTATAGGAAGTTCATCAAGAACTTCTCATGCATTTCATATCCTATTACATCCTTGCAAAGTAAAGGTAAGAAGTTTGAATGTATAGAGGAGTGTGCAACCGGTTTTGAGTAGTTGAAGCAGTTGTCAACAAATGCTCCAGTGTTAAGGATTGTAGATCTAGATAAAGAGTTTGTAGTATGTACAAAAGCTTGTAAGATAGGGCTTGGTGGAGTCCTTATGTAGGAGGGACATGTGATATGCTATGATTTTGGGAAAATGAATGAGCACGAGCAGAAAAACGTGACTCATGATCTTGAGTTGGAAACTATTATTCATGCCTTGAATATGTGGAGACATTATCTTCTTGGAAGGAGGTTTGTGTTGATGAGAGATCATAGTGGATTGATATATTTGGTTGACCAGCCGAATTTGAATTCCAGACAAGCTAGATGGTTGTCTACCCTCGGTAAATTTGACTTTGAGATCAGGTACATTAAGGGAAAGGAGAACAAGGTTGTAGATGCTCTCAGCAGGAAATTGCAGTTGAACCATGTTGAGGCAGTGAACTCATATGGGACACATTTACAGGATCATATCTTACAGGCAGGATAATAGGATGACAGGTACAAGGAGCTTATGCACATGTTACAATGGGGTACAGGTGATCAGGATGTGGACTATCATCTCATAGCAGATGGCTTGGTGAGATTTAGGGACATGATATATGTGCTGGATGATAGTGAACTCAAGAATCTTATCTTGAGGGAGTTTCATGTGAAGCCATATTCAGGTCACCCAGTATATCAAAAGAGGTTAACAAAAGTGAAGAAGTTATACTGTAGGTCGAATCTGAAGAAGGAAGTGGCAGAGTTCACAAAAATATGTTTGGACTGTCAGCAAGTCAAAGCAGAGTGTAAGCATCTAGGTGGGTTGCTTCAGCCTATTCTGATTTAGGAATGGAAATGGGAGGTCATTTCCATGAATTTCATTACAGGTCTTTTGAGGACATTGAGACAACATAATTCTATAATGGTTGTGGTAGACAGGTTAAGAAAGATAGCTGCCTTCATTCCAATGAAGACTACTTATTCAGTCCGTGAGGTAGCACATGTCTTCATCAGGGAGATCATGAGATTTCATGGTGTTCCAAAGAATATTGTGATAGATAGGGATGCCAAGTTCACTTCCAAGTTTTGGAAGGCGTTGTTTGCAATATTGGGGATATAGTTGGCCTTCCAACACATCCATAAACATACAGACAGACATAGAGGGTCAACAAGATACTGGAGTATATGTTGAGGATGTATGTCATGGATTAGCAGAGGAAATGGGAGTAGTTCCTTCCATTGGTTGAGTTTTCATACAACAACGGTTATCAAGAATCACTGAGGATGAGTCTGCTTGAGGCATTTTATGGGCAGATTTGTAACACTCCCATCAACTGGAGTGATCCAGTGAACAGGGTACTTATTGGACCAGAGATGAAAGAAAAAATGCAGGTTATAAAGAAGAATGTAAAGGCAGCACAAGATAAACAAAAAATTTATGCTGACCAGTACAGGGCATTTAAGGAGTTTCAAGTTGGGGAGCATGTGTATTTTCGTATCAAGCCAAAGAATAGCTCCTTGAGGATCAGATCATGTGACAAGTTGGCACCACAATGTTGCGAGCCTTTTAAGAACCTTTAGAGGATTGGACGAGTGGCCTACAGACTTGCACTGCCTTCGACATGAAATTCCATGATGTTTTTCATGTTTCATTGCTTAAAATATATGTAAAGGATGTTGATCTTGTTATTGATCAGTCTATATTGCAGATTGAGCAAGAAGGAGAATTCCAATCGGAACCTCAATTCATATTGCAATAGAAACATCTCGTGCTCTAGAACAGAGCAATCGAGTAGGATAAAGTGCAGTGGAAGCAATTTGGGCTTGATGAAGCTATGTGGGAGATGGTTGATCATATGTGGGCTATCTATCCTTCATTATTTTCTGGTGAAGGCAAATAATTTTGGTATTTCTACATATTTATGTATAGTTTCTATTGTAAATACCACAATGAGTTGTATTATAAAGCTCTAATAAGCAGTATGGTTGTCATATTGTCATGTTTGTCATGATGGTTTTGCTTTTGAGTAGGATGTTATTGTAAATAGTGCAAGGAGCTAGGTTATAAAGCAGTATGGGCAATATGTTTTTTATTTTCACGGTTTTGTTGGGTATAGGTGTGGCTTAACACCAAGGATGGTGTTCCCCTAAGGGGGAGGGGTCTGTAACAACCTCGGGTTAAAAGTTCATGTAATAAAAGTTAATAAAGGTAAAATAAGAACACGGGTAAGGGACACTTACTCCAAGATGAATCTTAGGAAAAAACTCATAGTGGGCATCACTTGTTATGTTTATGGCTAAGGGGAAATTGGAAAAGGCAATGGCTAAGGCTTTGAAAAGGAAAAAAGGTATTTTTGGCATTTTATTATGAAAATAAAATAAAATTAGGAGAAAAGGGAGGTGAAAGGTCACAGGGTGCATGTGAGGAGGAAAATGAAGAAAATATAGGTCTCATCAATAAAAAGACCTTAGAGCATCAGTTGGTAGCTTTTGTCAGTTTAGTTTTAGAATTAGTCTCAGAGAGGAGAAGATCACCAAGAGGAGAAAGAAAGAAAGCAAGCAAAGGAAGGACAAGAAAAGGAAAGGAAAAGCAAAGAAGAACAAGGAAAGCAAAGGAAGGCAAGGATCAAACAACTTCAACGAGAATACTTGCAGGTAACAGGTTGCATATATGATTTCCTGGTTGGTTTTGACATGCATGGTATGTGCTTGTTGGTATTTTGTTCTTTTGTTGTCATTGGCATGGATTTTTTCGGGTTTAGACAATGGATTTTAACTTGGCATTGCCATTTATGGATAGCCATGGTGTGATGGGATTGTTCTCGATTTTGAGCTTTGGATTGCCGGAAGATTTTGGATTCAGGTGAGGTGGTCTCATGAAAGTCCCTAAATACCTAGGAATCCCTTGATCGATAATGGTGAGATAGATGGTAAATCCTGAGGGTGGAGACCAGAAAATTCATCAAGGTATTGGTGAAGAAATTCTGAGGCATCCAAGCTTGGTTTGGCTTTTTGATCTTGACATCGGTTTGGGTGAGATCACGATATGGAGAGGGTGGAGGCAGTTTAACCTATGGATTCCCTTGGTTGTATGGATTATTTTATCCCATGAGATCCCACATTCATGCTTGGACTATGGCATGAGGGTGATTGGATGAAAGAAATATTTGGCTCAACTAATCTATGGTCGGGTGGAACGTGGAAGTCCCGAACCTAGTTGGTATTTTCCTATGTTTAATAAAAGCTAATTTCTCTTGCTTTTGATAAGGAAATGTACTGGTTATTATGTGGTGTTAATGGCTATTCTCTTATTGTTATTTATGTGGTGATATGCTAGTTATAAGCATGATTATATGACATAACTTAATCATGGCTCTTTTCATGTTTTCACTTGCAATTGAATGAATAATGAGTGCAAGACCTAATTGGCGTTATAATAACTAATGTGAGAAGGAAATGACTCTTCTTGTTAAACATTAGATAATTTTTTAGTCCCTTATGTTTAGACTTGCATTCATGACCTATAGGTTGTATATTCACCAAGTGTTTGACATAATGTTAATCCTAGTTAGGGATGGTTAGGTCAAGTATTGGTTTCATTTTTTCGTTTACAAGCATCGTTTCTATGTCATTTATCAACTCTAGAAGTTTCATTGAGTTTTGGGCAAAAACCCGAGTCCTAGCCGTGAAAAAGTGGCACAAAATTCAGAGTCGTTGGCATAGAAATGAGCATAAAAGTCCATAATCGAATGGATATAGGCTTGTGAGTGTGACCGGGAACCCATAGTCACATGGAGGCATTGGAAAGGGATAGAATGGGGCTCTATTTTCAGGAAAAAGTGAGTTTTATAAGGGATTGGACACCTGGAGGGGTTGGGTTACTCGTGGAGGTCATGTGGCACCTAAGGGAAGTTAGTAAAGTCTTAAGTTGTTGACTCCTTAAGGTCACCTAGGAGGTTGAGTCTTATCATAGTGACCCTCAGCTCATGTTTACCCCAGGAAAGCCATTGAAAGTGGGTAAATGTGGGAGGGGGTGTTACAATATCATTATTTAATATGTATTCAATGAACATGCATCTTCGAACTATTTCATCTCTTGCATATTTATCATGCCCATGTTATTATTCATCAACATATGACAACTTCTCAAAATATTAGAGAAAAGTATTAAAACTAGCAAGAGATAAGTTAAGAGATCCCCGCTCATAGTTATGGTTGCATCACTTGGCCATACGCTTTTGCAATTCTATTGGGATGCTCTAGGGAATCTAGTTAGTGTCCTACATGTTTATTTTGCTACATCAAACTCAAATCAGTTTCAAGTGTATATATATAAATTATTTCACATAAGTACATATGCATACATAAATATTAATTTAAAACTTTATTTCTTGTACTTGATTCCATCTAGGTTCAACAATGAATCGTATCTCTGATACCACTTTTTCTCATATTATCAAAGTTCCCATTTCATCTCTTCTTGAGCCCATTCAGGTCTAGTCTTGAAACATGCTCTAATACCAGTTTGTAACATACCCAGTGTATTAATGCTCAATCAAGGATACAAGGTATCAATTTTTATCTTCTTCACAAGCTTAAAAATCAACTCTGATACCACTTCTAACATACTAATTGAAACATACCACTAAATCATGCAACTTTTGATTTCTATCTTTGAGGTATTTTTGCAAATAGTTTGTATTGAAATTGTAATAAAACACCTTTAACACATTTCCTCGAATGATTTGAATGAAAATAGGCATAAAGAAACTACAATAGTACTACCATACAACAATGCTAATGTCTAGTAATATTATCCATATCCAGAAAACAACATTTTCACTGAGGCGTTTCATCAAACAATTTGTATGAAATAAATCATTAAATCGTTTAGGCATCTCTTCAAACACTTTCCAAGCAAACTAATATAACAAATTCCTTGGGAAATATCTCATAAAGTATAGCAATCAATTTTTTAAATTGAACCAGATGATCAGTGGGAGTTCCCCTCACTATGGTCCAATTTTCAACCTATGGAACCTCCCAAATTAAAAGTTATAGGAGATATTCCAACATTACTTGTTTAATGCATGATTTTAGTAGCATCTAGGAAGATCAAATTTCACTAATAATATCTCTTAAATTATTGCGACCCAAGATCTGAAAGTTGAACCAGATGATCAATAAGATTTCCCCTCACTATGGTCAAAGTTTCAGTTGTTGTAACCTCCTAGAATGTTATAGCAGAAATGCCAGCATGACTTGTTTGAAGATGCCTTTAGGTATCCCAACTTCCTATGTTCATATTTCCTAAAATTTTGCGAACCAAGATCTAAAATTTGGACTATATTATGAATGGGATTTCCCCTCACCATGGTCCAAGTTTCAAGTTTTGGAACCTTCCTTGGACCAAATAATGAACGATATTTCCCCTCACTATGGTCCAAGTTTCAACTTCTAGAACCTCCCAAAAGAAGAAAAAAAAATAACAAAATTCCAACATGACCTATTTAAAGGATAATTTAGGAAGTCTATCTTCCTCAACTAGTGTTGTTAAAGAATTTAATACATACAAAAAACTACAACCAAATAGTATAAAAACTACAACCATGATAATTTTTTTGAAGGGAAAATGCATTTCACTAAACCATCTATGCTATAAATATCATTAACATAGAAATAAATGGGTATATGTTGCAACCAGAAAAAACATTGGAAATTGAAGTAGGGTGAGCTGCGTTCCACCCCACCATAGGCTCAGTTGTGCTACAATTTTTCTCATAGTTGTCCAGCCCTGTGCCAGATATTAATGCCTTGAGGGGAACTTAACTCAAGGGTATTCCACACACTTAGATTCAAACTAGATTTTATTTTGTGTTAAAACCACATTGTCCTTATTTTGTGTTATAACCACATTGTCCTTTAATTGTTTTGATTTGGGTTGTACCAGGAATGAAATGAAAGGTAGGAAACGAAATGAAATACACACATAGAAACATAACAAAAAGCATAATAATATGATAAAAACATGACTTCTATTAATAAATGAAATATCAACATATTGTAGAACAAAAAATAGCTAGAATGGCGGTAGCTATCTCTAAAGAGATAGAAATGAGAGCTATATACATTTGTAAAAGGTATTATTATAGGTTGAAAGAATGGCCTTTTAACATAAAGAAAGACCCTTGAAGATCCAAAACTCTAACGTCAGAGGATGGAGCACTAAAAGGTTTGTGGGCCCCAAGGTGGTTAGTTAGTACATACAACTTCCTAAGGGTGCAAGTTTTGCATATAATATATGTTTAGGGCATACAATATCTTGTTGAAAAGAACTATTTGAGGAGTACAATATTTGACTAGGACTAGGGTATTTGATGCCATCTCCCGACCCCTAAATTTCCAAAAAGCATTATTTAGGGCCTCAATATGATCCCAAAATTTTGGGACCCAAAAAACCATAAAAAAGATACCAATAGGATAAAGAACCGTTGAGTCAATGGAAGAGGTGTGTGGCCATCGATATTATTGGAGTAACAATTTTGAGATAGGATTTTGAGGATTCTACACAGAGGATCACTATGTTGATGAACATCATGCGGTAATTTTGGTCAAGGAGAAAGACACAAAACATGAAAAGGAAGGAAATAATTTAGGCTAATTTTGGGTTTTTTATCCATAGCATTAGGAGTTTCCCATGGTAAAAGTAGGTGGCTTGTCGGCTTTGTGCCCCAATGTAAACTTATAAATAAGGCTTCAATACTATTTTGAGGAATTCCTTCTTATGTTTTGTTTTAAGATGAGTATTCTATAGGATTTTACACTGTAATTTGATAGTTTAGGTTGTTGACTTGTGACAATTGTGATGTAATGAAGAATTTTATGAAGTAATAGGATTGTTTGTTCAAGATAATTATCTATTGTGTGCAATATGGTATAATTGATCTAGTTTATTTGTTATGTTGTATTATGTTCCGATAATGGTTTATTTACTGTAGGGATTAGTGGTATACTTAAAAAATATTGTTGTATTGAGAATGATATTATATGCCCCATGTCCCCTTCACCATATAGAATTGTCCTCGTTCTTGTAGTCCCTTATAATATGCCTCAAGTGAGACTTCACTTGTTTTCAGGTGATGCTGAAATGGCTAGCGTTTGAGGGGTTTTGTTGGTTATTTCATTTTAAACCCGTGTCTGCCCTTTGCATGCCAAACCAATGGTTTCATTGTCGGGAGTAGGATCTGCAATTCAAGGGAATGTGAAGGCCAACGAAGTAGGAGATACATCAGTGGATACAAATTAAGGAATGAAAATTTGTGACAGGTTAAACTAAAAACCAACTAATCAATTCCAGGAAGTGGTTGCAAAAGTATGTTTTTATAGACTTACATGAGGTTTTATTTTTTTAGTTCCCTGTGATTCTAGCTGAGTGGTTACCAAGACTATTAAAAAATGTCAAAAATTAACGTACTATAGTACCATATAATTGGAGTATGGAATTGATTCAAAGGGCGAACTAGGTGAACAAGAAATTTTCGTGTGTAGTTGATTTATAGTTGAACAATATATTGGAGGGACACATTGTTGAATTTGTGATAGACGCTACTTGGTCATATAGTGAAGTTGAGAGGAATTTTTTAGAGGACTGCGAGGAATATTAGTGAAATCAATATTCACCTACATAAAGATGTTTTTATGTGACAAAGGAGTAATGATGATGGAATCTAATAACATAAGCAGTTGAATTTATCCATGCACGGGGAGACTGGGTGCTGAACAATATATGGCCAAAGGGTAGAAGGGCGAGGATATCATGGAAATGTTGTCATTGATGGCAAAGGAGGCAGGCTACCAGAAAGAGGCAGCAAAGAAGCAAATGAAGGCAAGTAGGGGAAACTAATATAATAGAGGTATAGAATCAAGATTCTGAATAAAGGCAAGAGGGCGAGCTGACAGAGTGAAAGAGAGGCAGAGGCAGAGGTAGAGCGACAGGAGTAGCAGAGGCAGAGGCAGAGGCAGAGCGACAGGAGCAGCAGAGGCAGAGGCAAAAGCAGAGCCGTTATAAAATTCTGAGAATCGCCCAAGCCGGCAGATACAGTCGTATGTATAATTCCGAGAATCATACCCCAAGCCGGGCGTTACGCATATAATGCAAAACCAAATTCCGGGAATCGCACACTCCAACCGGCGTTATAGATTTAACATAATTCATAAACATTATTCCGGGAATCGCCTAACCCGATGGGCGTTACATATAATATATAAACCATATTCTGGGAATCGCTTAACCCTCTGGCAAAGTATACATATATGTCTGTTATATTATGGAGCGCACAAAACAAAAGTTTTAGATGGTGGGACCTCTCCCCAATCGCAATCGGAGATCGCAAGGGCAGCGGAACATCGCAACAGAAAGTTGCGATTGCGATCGAAGGCCGGACCCGATCGAGTTATATGCCACAGTTTATGAGCTAATCGCATCCGAGTTCCCAATCGCAATCGGAACTTTCCGATTGATCACAAGTCTTTTGTTATATGCTCCGATCAAAGGCCGGACCCGATGGCGATTATACGATGGAATTAATTGGTTCAATCGCGTCCGGAATCTCAATCGCAATCGGAACTCTCCGATTGATCGCACGACTTTGTAATATGTTGCGATTGAAGTGGCGGACCCGATCCTGTTATATGCGAGAGTTAATTTGTGCAAATCGCATCTGTGTTCTGATCGCAATCGGAACTTGTCTATAATGTGCCCCGATTGCATGTGTTCAAAGTTCGGACCCGATTGCGATATGAGCCATGTTTTATGTGGTCATCGCGTCCGTTTGATCAATCGCAATCGCAAGTTTTCGTTTGACACCACCGATCCGCCGACGGAGATGTGGGGCCCGACCCTTTCATGTATTAGTGGTTGTGATTCGACTTATTGGATTGTAATATAAGACCAAAGGCTTAAGGTGGAGGGCGATTGCTTATATATAAAAGGATTGTTGTTAGATATATAAAACACGTTTGCAGTTGTATTAAAATATGCCACATGGGCTGTGAACCCACGGGCCTCGGCTTAATGGGAGGGCGATTATAAATATACAATGACTGTGATATATGTCCGTTCCGCTTGCGAAATGTTCCACATCAACAAGACACTTGCTGCAAGTCAGCAGTCACGTATTTTCTCTAAGAGACGCTGATATAAAAGCACTGTTACACGTATGCAGCAAATACACTACAGCAGAGGATAGAAAAGCATACAGAACATAAAAGAGTCAAAACACAGTCACAGAAAAGACAAATGCGCAGCAAACCAAGAGACAAAATAAGTGAGTTGGAATTCATATTGTAATTCGAATGTAAATGTTTTATTTAAATTTATATTGTTGTGATGCATTGGCAAGTCTCCGAGAGAAAACAAACTCCCACTGTAATGTTAAAATTGACACCTACAGTTATAATTTCTGAGTAAGCTGATAAAAGGAGTGAGAAGGCAGAAGGCAAAGAGACATGACTCTCCATTTCGAATTCCAAGCAGAATACAAACAGTCATGTGAGGAAATCTATAAATAATATCATCTTGATATGCAGAGTGAGTTTTTGAGAGCAAGGGAGAGAGCATATATAGAGAGAATGCAGAATATAGAAGGCAGAGAAGATTAAGAGAAGCTACAGAACAGAGCTGATATCTGCGGTAAATTAGCAAACATTCAGTTTTAGAAAATGAGGAAGTTGGAGCTTCCCTATCAAGTTGCAGCTTGATAGCTGTCAGTTGTAGCTGACTGAGGTTGGAGCCTCCTGTAGGTTGGTGCCTGCAGAAAACTGAAGGGAGTTGGTGCTTCCTTGCAAGCTGTAGCTTGCAGAATTGAGGTAGGAGCCTCCTGTAGGTTGGTGCCTGCAGAAAAACAGTGGTGAGAGGGAGTTGGAGCTTGCCTTTGCATCACAACAATAATAAGATGTGGTTTTCTCCTTTTATGGGTTTCCACTTATATCTGGTGTCTCTGTGCATGATATTTATGTATTGATCTGATATGTATCATTTGCTTAATACCTGCTGCTCTCAAATTAAGTCTACTGCTCTATTAAACTAATACTTTCAGATTACATTCTAAGATTACTCTCTCATCAAATAGAGTTTGAAATGAAGGCGTAAATAAGTTTATTGAAAATTTTAAAAGATCAGGAATGTATTAAACTGATTCACCCCCCCCCCTCTCAGTTTAATTAGAGATTCAACAATTGGTATCGGAGCCAGGTTCCTTTGTACAAGTCTAACAACTGAAAGGAGATCCTAGGTTCCCAAGATGGCTAGTAAAGAAGGATGCTCAACCAATAAAGCCCCTTTCTTCACTGGTGAAAATTATGCTTTCTGGAAAATCAGAATGAAGACATGCATAATGTCTCTAGGAATAGAAGTCTGGGCTGCTGTGGAATTAGGATATGCCCCGAAGTCAACTGATACAGAAAAAGAAGCTAAAGAAAGCTTTGTAGCTAATGCAAAAGCCATGAATGCCATCCTGAATGGATTATGTGAAGCAGAGTTTATTAAAGTAATGCACAAAGACACCGCCAAGAAAATATGGGATACTCTTGAAGACATACATGAGGGAGACCAGAAAGTAAAAACTGCCAAACTTCAAGTATATAGAGCCCAGTTTGAAAACTTAAAAATGAATGATGATGAAGATGTTGGCAGCTTCTTCTTAAAAGTTGCAGAAATTGTTAACAATATAAAAGCTCTTGGAGAAACCATACCAGAAAGTATAGTTGTGCAAAATATTCTAAGATCACTCCCATCCAGATTTAATCCCAAGGTATCTGCAATAGAAGAGACAGCGAATTGGGAGACATTGACCATGAATCAGCTACTAGGAAATCTTACAGCATATGAGATGAGGCTCCCATAGAAGAAGTCAAGCACAAGGGAGGCAGCATTCAAAACTAAAAAGAAGAAAGAAGAAAAGGAAGACATATGCTCCTGCTCTGATGAAGAAGAGGCTAAAATTTTCAAGAAATTGGATAGAGGCTCAGGTAGATACAAAGGTAAACTTCCCTTCAAATGCTTTAACTGTGGAAGAGTTGGACATTATGCTGCTAAATGTCCTCACAAGAAAGTAAGAAATCAAGCTCAAGAATCAGAGAAAGACACATCAAAGAACTGGCAGAAAGGAAAGAAATTCAGCAGAAAATCCTTTTATGCTCACCAAGACAGCAGTGCATCTGAAGACTCAGATGAAACCTCAAGTGAAGAAGGAACCTCAGAATTTATATTGATGGCCATAGAAGATCTTGAGGGACTCCTACTAGAAGATGAAGAAGAAGAAGGGGAAGTAGACCTTGAGGGGGAGCTAAGAAGTGCTCTGGAGGAGATTGACAGACTCAAACTAAAATGCAGAAAACAAAAATAGATTCTCCTCAAATGTGTGAAAGAAGAACAAAATTCAGAAGTCCTCATGCTGCTGAAGGTAAAGCTTGAAGAAGCCAAGAAGATAGAAGATATGTTACTTCAACAAATCAAGGATAAAACCCAAGAACAAGAGAAGTTGGAGGAAGAAGTGGTAGGTCTCAGGAAGAAACTAGAAAATGCTCAAAGGACAGTGGTTATAAACTCTTCTCTAACAACAAGCTCTAGCAAGTTGAATGATATCCTGATTGATCAAAGATCCCCAATGATAAAAATAGGAATAGGCTATGAAGGAGAATCGAGTAAAGGCAAAGAAAAGGAAGACAAAAATATAATTTTTGTAAAAGCAATGAAGACTGATGAAGAAGCCCAGACCATTCCTATAAAAGAAGAAACATGTAATAAGAATGACAGAGATCAGAAGAAATCTCTAGTAACAAGGAATATAATGAATACTAAGATGGCAGAAAAAGAATCATATGCCCCTAAGCATATCAAATTTGGAAGTCATCAGAGGAAATTCTTCCCTCCTATGAAGAATGCCACCTTCTATGTCTGCCACAAGCCAGGACACATTGCTGCATATTGTTATGCAAGGAAGAGTAATTTAGACCTGCAAAAGATGCAAACAGTGAAGAGTCTATCTCAAACAAATAAATGGAGAAAACAATCTTACATCAGGTATGCAAATAATTTCTATGGTTATTGTTTTTATTGTAAGGAGTTTGGCCATAAAATTATTGAATGTAGAAAGTATGGACAAAGACTGATGTTCAATACCTCAAGGAGGTTTATGAGTCAAAGCAATTTTGTTCATGCTCACAATTCTGCAAAAACTATAATCAAATGTTGTATATGCAATCAAATTGGGCATATATCTTCCAAGTGTTCTCTAAAGGGATATAATTCATCACCTCACCAAAGATACCAAACAAAAGGGGGCCTCCAGTGGATAAAAAAAGTGAATAAATGTGACCTGGCTCTAACTGCTCAAGATCTAAAAAGCCAGTGGTACTTGGACAGTGGCTGCTCCAAACACATGACTGGAGACAGAAGCAAGTTTATAACTCTTGATGAAAAGAAATCTTGCAATGTTATTTTTGGTAATGATAAATCAGGAAAGATCAAGGGAAAAGGCTCAGTCAGCATAGACAATGGCAGAGGAAAAGCCCAAGAGGTACTATTTGTGGATGGATTGAAAGAAAATTTACTGAGTGTCAGTCAGATGTGTGACAAAGGCTGTGAAGTTCTTTTTAGAGCACAAGATTGTGTAGTCAGGTCAAGCACAACAGGAAAGACTCTGCTCAAAGGTGTTCGAACAGAGAACAATGTATACATAGTGAAAGAGGAAGATGAAGCCCGCCATCTTAGCAAACTTGAGGAGTCATGGTTGTGGCATAGGAGATTGGGACATCTCAGCTTTGACCATATCATCAAATTGAGCAAGAAGAAAGTCGGCTAAAGACATGCCAGAATAAAAGGCCTTCAATGTAATATCCCCAAAGGGAAATAACCAGTAATACACAGAAATATGCCAAACAGATATATAAAACAGAATGCTGGAACCAGATCATGGAACAAGTACACATAGAATGCCAGAACACTAAGCCATTTTATTAATCTGAGAATACATATATAGGAGTACAAGATAATCAGAATGAGTGCACCTATCCTTGCCCTAGGCAAGTGGAGACCCTCTCAGAACAAATAATGGCTGCAAATAGGGACAACGTCCTAGCTGGCTGAAGAATCTGCTATGAAGAACTGCTGCTGCAATGCACTGGAACTATGAGCTGGAAACTAGAAAGATGGCTGATCTCAATCCTCCAAACAAACCCCAGAAAATGTGAAACTGATGCTCCACCACCAATCAAGCCCTCACCAGTGAAAACGCTATCTCTGCTAGTGACAGCGCAGAAGACAGATGAAACGCTGGCCAGAAGGGATGAATCCAACCACCAGTCCTCCAGATGAGATGACCAACTCCTCAGGGCTGGAAACACTGAAAAACGCTGCCAAACCCCACACAAAAGACCCTGCTCATCAGATCTGCGTCCTCCTTGACTGGATCTGCGTCCTCTCTCCCTGGATCTGCTGGATCTGAGTCCTCCCCAACCATATCTGCGTCCTATCTCTCCAGATCTGCGTCCTCCAGGGCTAGATCTGCTGGATCTGCGTCCTCCCTGTCCAGATCTGAGGCTCTCCTACCTGGATCTGCTGGATCTGCGTCCTCTCTGCTCAGATCTGCGTCCTATCTCTCCAGATCTGCGTCCCCCAGGGCTAGATCTGCTGGATCTGCGTCCTCCTTGTCCAGATCTGAGGCTCTCCTACCTGGATCTGCTGGATCTGCGTCCTCTCTGCTCAGATCTGCGTCCTCTCAAGAAGGGTTATCTCCTCTGCCAAATCTCCACCAGAAACTACTGCAAATTACCACTGAAACTGAAGGATGTTACTCAGAAAATAACCTTACCAGGGCAGGCACTCAAAGTCCCCCGAGGCTAAGGGTGAGATCTCCGACCGGAGACACTCAGCTTGCACTAAACAGTGCTGCAGACCGACTAAACAACCGGCGTGCTGAAGTAGACAGAAGTCTAGCTCTCAATATCAATATCAAATCATCAATGCCCAAAATGAGGTGAGAACCCCACCTTTTATAGTGCTAAACTCCCTCCAAAACCTTGATTGCGTCCTTCACTCTCCTTGGCCTGCGCAGTTAACCTTGGGTCAGCCTGATGCCTCCCCCTCATACTCATGTGGACCCCCAAGGCCCCCTCTCTAAGTTATAACGTCAATCAACTAGGACAAACACTTTATTTTATAAAGTGAGGTGACTAAAGTGAGGTAACCCCTCTTATTTCTCACTTTATTTATTATTTCTAGCTAAAGCGGCAAAATTAAACAAAATTGAAATATTCCAATTAGCAAAGCTAATTGGGAATATTACATTCAAGTACTATATGCAAATCTTGTCAATTGGGGAAACAGACTCGCACATCCTTTAAATCTAAAGAAGAGTTATCAACAAGAAGACCACTGCAGCTTGTGCACATGGACCTGTGTGGACCTGCTAGAACTAGAACACCAAGTGGAGAATCCTATTTCATGCTGATAATAGATGACTTCTCCAGAATGACATGGGTTGCCTTTCTCAAAAATAAATCAGAAGCATTGGAAAAATTTAAGATATTTAGAGCATTAGCAGAAAATCAAACTGGATGCAAGCTGAAATGTATCAGATCAGACAGAGGAGGAGAATTCACAGATTATGACTTTGCAGACCTATGTAATGAACATGGAATAAAGAAACAATTTACTATTGCAGGGACACCTCAGCAGAATGGAGTAGCAGAGAGACAAAACAGGTCTGTACAACAAATAGCCAGAGCTATGATGCAAGAGAAGAATATTGCTCAAACCTTCTGGGCAGAAGCAGTACACACAGCAGTACATATCCTTAATAAAGCTCACTTAAGGCCAAGCAGTGACAAAACTCCATATGAACTATGGCATGGAAAGCCAACTTCAATAAAACATTTCAGAGTCTTTGGTAGCAAGTGTTACATAAAGAATAATGATGAAAACCTTGGGAAATTTGATGCAAGAGCAGATGAAGGAATATTCTTAGGATATGCATCCAAAAGTAAAGGGTACAGGTGCTACAACAAGACTCTTCGGAAAATTGTTGAATGTATTGATGTGAGATTTGATGAAGAACTTCCAAACAATACAAGAAATACAGACTGTTGCAGTCCATCAGACAACCATGAAGAGGAAGACAAGAATGATGATGAAACAAGCAAGACAATAGATGATGTAGAGCTGAGCTCGAAAACCCCCTCAAGATACACTCAGAAGAATCATCCTGAAGATCAGATCATAGGAGACAAGAAAGCAGGAGTCCAGACAAGAAGGCACCTAACAGAACAAACAGAAGAAGTATACATAGCCATGTTATCACAAATAGAGCCAAAGAAATTTGAAGAAGCCAGCAAGGACAAGTATTGGATAAAAGCAATGAATGAAGAATTGGATCAAATTGAGAAGAACAATACCTGGGAACTAGTTCCTAGACCTATTGAGAAAAATATCATTGGTTCAAAATGGGTATTCAAAAACAAAATGAATGAGCAAGGACAAGTAATCAGGAATAAAGCCAGGCTGGTCTGCAAAGGATACTCACAAATTGAAGGACTTGACTATGATGAAACATTTTCTCCTGTAGCCAGAATGAAGGCTATCAGAATGTTCCTGGCATTTGCATGCTACCAAGACTTCAAGGTATATCAAATGGATGTAAAGTCTGCTTTTCTTAATGGAGATCTAGAAGAAGAGGTGTACATGGAACAACCAGAAGGCTTCTCACTGACAGACAAAGAAGACTATGTATGTAGACTGAAGAAGGCCCTATATGGACTGAAACAGGCTCCTCGTGCTTGGTACTCAAGACTGGACAAATACTTGCGAAAACAGGGTTTTAGGAGAGGTGGAGTAGACAACAATCTATACATAAAAGCGCATGAAAATGAACTCCTAATTGTTGTTGTATATGTTGATGACATTATGTTTGGAAGCAACAGAGATGAGCTAGCAAAAGGATTTACAGAAGAGATGAAATCAGAGTTTGAAATGTCCATGATTGGAGAGCTCAGTTTCTATTTAGGACTTCAAATTCAGCAAAGGAGCATAGGTACATTCATTTCTCAAGAAAAATACTTAAAAGAAATGCTGAAAAAATTCAAAATGGAGGACTGCAAACCAGTGACAACCCCCATGATCACGGGATGCAAGCTATGTGCTGATGATAGTTCTGCAGATGTAGATCAAAAACTCTACAAATCCATGATACGAAGCCTGCTATATCTGACAGCTTCAAGACCAGACATCATGCTAGCAGTAGGACTAGTGGCAAGATATCAAGCAGCACCTAAACAAAACCATCTTCTGGCAGTAAAAAGAATACTCAGATATCTACAAGGAACCGCACAATATGGGCTTTGGTATCCTAAAGGAAAAAGCTTCACCTTAACAGAATACACAGATGCAGATTGGGCCAGCTGTGTGGATGACAGGAAGAGTACAAGTGGAGGTGCATTCTATCTAGGAGAAAGTCTGGTGGCATGGCTAAGCAAGAAACAAACATCCATATCTTTGTCTACAGCTGAAGCAGAATATATAGCAGCAGCAGCATGTTGTACACAAGTCATGTGGATGAAGCAAACTCTTCAAGACATGAAGGTAAGCATTAATGAACCTATCTCAATCAAATGTGATAATACAAGTGCTATAAGCATATCTAAAAATCCTGTGCTTCATTCAAAAACTAAACATATACCAATCAAGTATCATTTTCTCCGAGAACAAGTGGCTCAGAAGATAGTTAAACTGGACTATGTACCAACAAAAGAACAGAGAGCAGATATATTTACTAAACCACTTGCCAGAGAACCATTCGAATACTTGAGAGACAAACTAGGGGTAGTATCTGTAGATACTATTCTCTAATATGAAGAGAAAGTACAGTCTCAAGGGGAGAACAAAACGAAGATATCATTCCAGGGGGAGAATAGCCAGCAAGATAAGCATAAAACAAGTCCACAGGATCACATTATCAATATTATCAGCATTCAGAAGAAACAAGAACCTGTCTGCAATCTAGCACATATTACAGGCACTACAAATGAATCACAGCTATAAAACATATATCGGCTCATTACACCAAAGTGTTCTCTCAACAAGTCTCATACATCACTCTGGAGCAGCATAGTACAATTTCAGCTGAAGAGGACCTAAACGTAACTCAGAGAAAGGAAATACAACGACAGAGCAGAGGGATGAAGATGCTGCGCCATTGATGTCAAAGGGGGAGGAAGAACAAACAACAGGAGGAAGAGCAGGCAAACAGAAAGAGCAAGCAACAAGAGAAAGAGAAAGAAAACAGAGAAAGTGGATTGCCATCAATGCCAAAGGGGGAGACTGTTGGAAATGTTGTCATTGATGGCAAAGGAGGCAACGTTCAAGCAAAGGAGGCAGCGCTCAAGCAAAGAGGCAGCAAAGAAGCAAATGAAGGCAGAGGAAACGAATATAATAGAGCCAGAACCATTATCTCAGCAATAGAGGCAGAGGCAGAGCGACAGGAGCAGCAGAGGCAGAGGCAGAGGCAGAGCGACAGGAGCAGCAAAGGCATAGGCAAAATCAGAGCCGTTATAAAATTCTGAGAATCGCCCAAGCCAGCAGATACAGTCGTATGTATAATTCCGAGAATCATACCCCAAGCCGAGCGTTACGCATATAATGCAAAACCAAATTCCGGGAATCGCACACTCCAACCGGCGTTATAGATTTAACATAATTCATAAACATTATTCCGGGAATCGCCTAACTCGATGGGCGTTACATATAATATATAAACCATATTCCGGGAATTGCTTAACCCTTTGGCAAAGTATACATATATGTCTGTTATATTATGGAGCGCACAAAACAAAAGTTTTAGATGGTGGGAGCTCTCCCCAATCGCAATCGGAGATCGCAAGGGCAGCGGAACATCACAACAGAAAGTTGCGATTGCGATCGAAGGCCGGACCCGATCGAGTTATATGCCACAGTTTATGAGCTAATCGCATCCGAGTTCCCAATCGCAATCGGAACTTTCCGATTGATCACAAGTCTTTTGTTATATGCTCCGATCAAAGGCCGGACCCGATGGCGATTATACGATGGAATTAATTGGTTCAATCGCGTCCGGAATCTCAATCGCAATCGGAACTCTCCGATTGATCGCACGACTTTGTAATATGTTGCGATTGAAGTGGCGGACCCGATCCTGTTATATGCGGGAGTTAATTTGTGCAAATAGC
Organism: Pinus albicaulis; assembly: GCA_034641835.2. Lineage (NCBI taxonomy): Eukaryota > Viridiplantae > Streptophyta > Pinopsida > Pinales > Pinaceae > Pinus > Pinus albicaulis. The sequence goes on from CM076576.1 coordinate 981,628,438, forward strand.
ATCCGTGTTCTGATCGCAATCGGAACTTTTCTATAATGCGTCCCGATTGCATGTGTTCAAAGTTCGGACTCGATTGCGATATGAGCCATGTTTTATGTGGTCATTGCGTCCGTTTGATCAATCGCAATCGCAAGTTTTCATTTCACACCACCGATCCGCCGACGGAGATGTGGGGCCCGACCCTTTCATGTATTAGTGGTTGTGATTCGACTTATTGGATTGTAATATAAGACCAAAGGCTTAAGGTGGAGGGCGATTGCTTATATATAAAAGGATTGTTGTTAGATATATAAAACACGGTTGCAAGTGTATTAAAATATGTCACATGGGCTGTGAACCCACGGGCCTCGGCTTAATGGGAGGGCAATTATAAATATACAATGACTGTGATATATGTCCGTTCCGCTTGTGGAATGTTCCACATCAACAAGACACTTGCTGCAAGTCAGCATTCACGCATTTTTCTAAGAGGCGCTGATATAAAAGCATTGTTGCACGTATGCAGCAAATACACCACAGCAGAGGACAGAAAAGCATACAGAGCAGAAAAGAGTCAAAACACAGTCACAGAAAAGAAAAATGCGCAGCAAACCAAGAGACAAAATAAGTGAGCTGGAATTCATATTGTAATTCGAATGTAAATGTTTTAATTGTTTTTATTGTTTGTGATGCATTGGCAAGTCTCCGAGAGAAAACAAACTCCCATTGTAATGTTAAAATTGACACCTACAGTTATAATTTCTGAGTAAGCTGATAAAAGGAGTGAGAAGGCAGAAGGCAAAGAGACATGACTTTCCATTTCGAATTCCAAGCAGAATACAGACAATCATGTGAGGAAATCTATAAATAATATCATCTTGATATACAGAGAGAGTTTTTGAGGAAACGAGGAGAGAGAGCATATGAGAGATTACGAGAATATAGAAGGCGAGTGATAAAAAAGATTAAGAGAAGCTACGAACGGAGAGCGTGCTCGGGGTAAAAATCTGACAAACATTCGGTTGAAAATGGGGGAAGTTGGGCTTCCCTATCGAGTTGCGGCTGTACATTTTGTCGATTATGGGCGGGCGAGGTTGGAGCCTCCTGTAGGTTGGTGCCTGTAGAAAATTGATGGGAGTTGGAGCTTCCTTGCGAGTTGTAGCTTGCAGAATTGAAGTAGGAGCCTCCTGTAGGTTGGTGCCTACAGAAAATAAGTGGTGAGAGGGAGTTGGAGCTTGCCTTTGCATCACAACAATAATAAGATGTGGTTTTCTCCCTTTATGGGTTTCCACTTATATCTGGTGTCTCTGTGCATGATATTTATGTATTGATCTAATATGTATTATTTGCTTAATACCTGCTGCTCTCATATTAAGTCTACTGCTCTATTAAACTAATACTTTCTGATTACATTCTAAAATTACTCTCACATCAAATAGAGTTTGAAATGAAGGTGTAAATAAGTTTAATGAAAAGTTTAAAAGATCAGGAATGTATTATGGCGAATTCACCCCCTCTCGGTAGAACATGTTACCACTACCGGGATACAAGAGATAAAATAAAGGATGTCGAGGCACCAGAGGGATAGAAGTGCAACAAATACTAGACAGGTTAAAGCATGAACATTGGACATTGACACAGGAATAGAAGGCGATAGAAGAAGCTAGTGAAGTGTTCTGCAGTAGAACAAAATTTTGACGTAGTAGTGAAGTGATAGGGAGATCTACATCGAAACCCGTGAAAGAGAGAAGAGAAGAAAGAAAAGCGAGATAAGGATTGAGAAAGTAGCAATGTAGTGGAAGTTGGGAAGAGATTCATGTCGATCACATGTTCGATGGAGTGCCACACCTAAAGGATAACGAGAGATTGTGCAAGGAGAAAGGAAAGGACAAGGAATGAGATCCTTAACTCAACTTGAAATGAGAAGAACTGGTGTATCCCAATGACCTTGCTCAAGCCATACCTTGTGTCGAACCCACAACCCTGTGCACATCGCCAAGTCAAGAAGTGACATCACCCGGTAAGTTATTGCAGTGAAATTCAATTAGTAAAGTAAATATTCAAAGTAGATAGAAAAGTGGAAGTATTCAGATAGGATCTATGATATAAACAAATCAACCAAAAGTATCACATAACATAAATTCATAGAGAACGATGATAGACGTTGATCCTTCCATGCGAACACATGTCTTTCATGGCACTAGATCGGAGGATCCTAAGCAACATATTTTGGTGTGTGAGGGATTTGGGAATGTCAAGCAAGTATAAGATGAAAAAACAAAGGTGGCACATCTTGAGACTAGTTTCAGGGATCACACATTAACCTCATACATGAAATTCAAGAACACTACCCAAGAGGGCAAGGGAGAGTATTTGGAGAGATCAAGCAACCCTTTTTGAAGGATTTCTAGAAACCAAAATCGAAGTCCCAGCGTATCACATAAGTCAAGGAGATTAAGCAGTATGTTGGTGAGTTGGTACAGGATTACGACTAGAGGTTCAAAATCTTACTAGATCAATTATCATTTCTGATTCTTAATGAGTGACATAGAGACTAGCTCATTGCAAGTATGTTGCTGCATATACGTATTCCATTAACTCAACAAATTTTTTCCACATAGTCTAAAGAAATAGAAACTACCATGAAGTTAGAAGCATAACCTATAGGTAGTGAAAGTAGTGTAGGAATGGCACAGAGCCAATCACAGTTGGTGACTTTTCAAATATAGTTACAGGACCTAGCGAAGGACAAAGAGAAACACAAAGATGTTTGGTGCACCATATGCTTAAAAGAAGGACACCATAGAAATGAATGTCCAACCATCACAACATACATGGATACAAGGGTTTTGAATCCATTGATGAAGAGTAGGAAATTATTGTGTGAGGTTTGTAAATTTTTGGGACATATACCACTTCATGTCCGATGACGTAGAAATATCAAATTTCAGTGAAAAAATTATTCTACAACTTTTGTAAATTAGTAGGGCATGACATAGATACTTGTCATGCATTGGAATTGTTGAGAGAGTGCACTACTAATACATATAGGGTGTGGGAAGTAGAAGGTTTTGAAGATGTTATGCCAATTTATAAAACACCCAGAGGATATTATCCAGGATGAGGCCAAGGGATGCAAGGTAGAGGTCAGATATTTCCAAGTAGAGGCAGAGGAGGATTTGGACAAGTTTGAGGACAAATAATCTATTATAAATGTAGGAAGGTAGGATATTTGGAACATGATTTCCATAACTCGTGCATGTACTTACTACAAGAAATTAGACCATGCTACTGAGGGTTGTACTTAGCTCATCGTAAAATGGTAGGAGAAAAGGAGACAAAATGTGAAGATGAAAACTGCATAAGAGTGTGTAAATCGACCATAAGCTAGAGTAATTACACATGTAGGAGCAAGGATGGGAGTAGATGCCAATGGGATAGGGAATCAATAGTATTAATGGATAAGGAATAAATTAGAGCCACCTCCCAAGTTTTATCCAACAAAGGAAAAAGAAACATACAAGGAGGCGAGAAGGAAAATGTTTGTGATGGAATGGGTTTTAGTCATATTCGACCAAGGATAAAGCACTAACAACATATGAGTTGTCACTAATCTATGGCAGGTCTGCACCAAAAGGAGGAGGAGGAGAGGTAAGCCCTATCAAAAATTTCTAGATAGTTTCTTAGACTTAATGAAAGATAATTGACCCTAGATAAGCTACATAGAATGATCAACCAATGTGCACAAGGGTAGAAAGGGCCTATAGCACAAGATCCCATGTGCATAGTTAAAAAAATCATGCAAAAGAAGAGGGAAAGTAGAGTAGTTCAACCATATAGAATTAATTTTATCATAGCTAACACTGGAGAACCTAGAAATAAAATTCCACATCATGGTAGCAACGATGGAATCGACATAGCTAACTATTACACATAATACACTAAATACCAAAAAAATTTAGTTGATGGTCGAGCAGGAGCAATCATAACAACAAGATAAAATTCTTAGGAAAGTAGTCGAGGAGATATATAGTAATCTCCCCTCAGTAACCATGGATTTGAACACACCAAAAAAGTTGAAACAAACAAATACTGGAGAGGATATATAAGAGTTAAAGGCTGAGGATATAAAAATAGAGTCACAAACAGAACTTGCCATCATATCAAAAGACCAGGAGCATCGCATTGAAGCCCAGATAGTCGCAATGACCCTTGTGTGACTCAATGGATTGGATGTAAAATTCCACAAACTTAATGAAAAAGGAAATTAGATATGGGAAATATTGGAAAACACATAACTCAATGACAAATTACAAAAAATTTAGACATGACAAGAAAGAGCTCAAAAGATCCAGGATGGATTCAACATATTTACAACCTGATGAGCACCCGGAATCCATGAAATAAAGGACACAATTGATAAAAATTTTGAATACTATGAGAACCTAACAAAAACTATCATCAAAATTTGAGATCTTATAGGAATAATAATTTGTTTCACTGAGGAAATTGGGACTATGTATCACAACATCAAGAAAGTAATCTAGGACAATATAACAAGATTAGGGACTAATTCTATTGATAGAAAACATATAGTACAATTAGAGCTTGCATGCAAGTGAAGCTGAAAAGCAGGGGAGCCGAAAGCGAAAGGAAATCAACCTCGCTCCTGAATAACAACCAAGGAATGAGCAAAAGATAACAAGGAAGTAGAAAGAAGAGATTTGGACTAGGGTAACTACCCAGAGTGGGTGGATACCGTCAAACGAAATTTTTTCCCTTTTTTCTTGCTTACTTTGACCCAGCCATTGGAACTTGGCTGGGCCAAAACCAATTGTAGACTATTCTGCGTTGAAGGCGGAATATCCTTATCAGAGTCCGAGGAAGAATACCCATGAGTTCGTTTCTGAGAGGTTGGAGGGGCAGAGGGATCTGCAGGACCGGCTGAGGGTGCGTGGGCAGAGGGATCTGCAGGACCGGCTGAGGGTGCGTCCGTCGGACTTCCAACATGCTCCCCCTCAGCTTCAATTTCCTCCTCATCCGAGCTAGATGAGTCTGTGTCTTCCATTGGGGGTGGAGGAACACAGGAATTCCAACTCTTGGATTTGGGCTTGCGATAGGAATTCTTCTTTTTGTCGAGAAGATTAGAGCATGTATTTTGGAGATGCCCAGTTTGATGACAATGGCGACATCGAAAGGCCGTATTCTTGTAATCCAAGGTTTGAGTCCAGTGAAAGTCCCCAACTTTGAGGTTGATCTGATCCGGCAATCCTTTGCTGATGTCTATTTCTGCACATAATCTGCCATAGGTGTAGAGTCCATTCTCCCTTCTTGTGGTGTCTGTGGCGAGATAGCGGCCTAAGGTGTCTCTAATGCCTAAGAAAACAGAGTGATGCCATAGATGTGCTGGAAGGTTCGGGAGTCTGACCCAGATGGGAAGTTTGGTGATAACTGCTGTAGAGGGGTCGAAATCTGGAAACCACGGAGTAAGGAAAAGCCCAGCTGAGCCCCAGAACCATGGGCCTCCCGTTAAGGATTTCTGGTAGTCTTCATTTAAGCCAAAAGCCACAATGAAGAAGCCTTTCGAGCATAAAAAGATCTTGCATTTATTAGTCTAGTTGGAGTGAATCCACTGGTATAAATCTGTTGTGCGAGGCCATAGGCCGTTAAATCTGCATATGATTGCCGACTCGGAAAATGTCTGGTAATGATTGGCAAGTGCAGGGTGGGAGAGTTCGATAGAAGGAGTTTCTTCCAATTTATCCACCAAGAATGGCTTGGGAGCCAAGGTTGGTTGAGCAGCTGTCGAAGAGGCCTGTGGGTGGACTGCATATTTATGTACTGCGTCTTTGTAAGAAAAAGGAGGAGTAGAGGAGGTCTGCCCTGGTGAACCCCCTCTTAGACGAAGGGTAAGTATGATGGAATCATTTCTTTGAATACAATAAAAGGAGAGGGGAAAACAATCCTCTAGCTGTTTACCTTTATACTGCAATCTCTTGTAAGAGGAGGGAATCCCCAGCCGAAGTTCGAGTTTGCGCGAGAGATCCTGCACTAGATCAGTTGCACGCACCCATAGCAGCAGTGTTTTGCTAGAAAGGAGTGTGATTTGGATCTGGAATGCTGGTACTTCTGCTGATAGATCTGGCAGGTCCATGAGGCAAGACCGCTTTTTACATGCAGTGGAGGTGGAGTTTGAGGACCCGCCTTCTTGGATCTCAAATTTCTTATGGGCATGGTTTACAGATGCTACCTCCATCCAGCAACACACCGTCCCTTCGCTGTGGAGAAATGAGGATGCGTGATCATTTTCTCATTCAGCCGCGTCATCAGGGTAAACCCCCAAAACCTTGCGCTCATCAAGAACAGCGGCAGCCCAGAAAGGAGGAGGATAGCCCCAAAAAAACTGAGCTTCAAATGAAACCCTTACTACTACTGATAGGGCAGAGGTTGCAGAGTAGCTTGAAGTGTTTGCAAGGAGTGGATCCACATATGTCGCGGTCGTACCTGTGATGAGGAGGAGCCAGAGCCGGATCTTGCTGCTCTGCAGGTTTCAGGTAGCTATCAAAAGCCAGAACGTGCGATGATCTGTAATCAGAGCTGAAGTAAGGGTGCAAAAAATTGTATCTTTGATGGCCTTGCAGATTCCATGAGCGACATAGGCCAGTTGAGGCGCCAGACAAGAGTAAGCGTGAGAGTGGCTTGGATTTGCAGAGAGTTCAAAGAAACGAAATCTACAGATAAATGGGGATGTATCAGGAGTGGGCAACCTGCATGTGGGGCTCAGAGTCTCCAAGCCGACACTGAGCCACCATTTTCCAGAGAGCTTGGGATCGGCTGACCTGGCGTCGCTGGAAAACTTGGAACAGAGAACCCTAGACATTGCTATCGCCTCTGCAAGGTATTGGGTCTTGTCCCTTCTATTGATCAGTAATGTTAGTCAAGGAGCAACACGCAGAATGTGAAAAGGAAGGAAACACTTTAGGATACTTTTGGCGTTTTTACCATAGTATTAGGAATTTCACATCGTAAAAGTAGGTGGCTTGTGTGTCTTGTGCCCCAATGTAAATTTATAAATAAGGCCACAATGTTATGTTAGTGGTTTGCCTTGTTATGTTCTATTTTAGGATGAGTATTTTCTGAATATTTTATGTTTCAATTTGTTAGATTAGGCTGGTGAGCCACAACAACTGTGATGTAATGAAGAATTTTCTTAAGTAATAGAATTGCTTGTTCAAGATAATTGTTTGTTGTGCATAGTGTTAGCACCCATTAAATTGTGAAACATTTCTCGATAGGGTCATATAGGTCACTCACCAAATGGATAAGGTCTCCTAAGCCATTTCAAGGTGGTATAGATTTTTTTTTGCATTTTTAAGCCTATCCTAAGTTTTGAGATCACCTTTATTTATGCCATTTCATGTCAAATCAGTCCCATACCATGTCAGTTGTAATTCCACATGCATTCAGACTCAAAAGGATGAATTTGCCAGTTTTTCAAATTTTTTTAGCGTTTTACACAGGAAAACAGCAGAAAATGCTATTAAAATACCTAATAATTTGGTAGCGAATATGAGGATTTCTCTGTTTTTTGACTTTTTAGCAGTCAACTTCAAGGGATATTTCTGGGAAAAAAGAGAAGTATTTTAAGAAACTGAGAGAGATTATTTTCAAGCACATATCAAATAACATTAACCTCTTTCACTTTTCTCAAAGGTTCTACAAATTGGGAGATACAGGGATGTCTTTCAGCCCTATTTTCAGAAAACAAAATTTTCCTGTTTTATACATGTTTTTCAAATGCAGATTATGGACATCTGGAGATGGTATTTAAAAAAAAAAGGAGTTTTTCTTCAAAAAATTTTGATCTAGAAAAACCTCCTCCAGTTTTGTAAAATATATTAAGGATTAAGAAATGTGAGTTCATTTCTAAACTGCAAATTCTGCCTTTTTTAGGCAGTTTCATAGCGTGCTTCAGGCTTGAAGCCAGAAATACGCTACGAAAATTCCTATAGGTGATTTTTTTCTTTAAGACCAAGTTTTGACATGTTTTATGGGGGAATATTTATGTTTTCAAGGTGTCATGACATAATGAAGGTGCTGGAACAGTAAAGAAGTCAAGAAGATTGATGGAAAAGCATTTTTCCTACGCTACTAAAATTACGCTACGAAATTGCCTAATGACATTGTTTTTGCAGCAAGGAGCTTTGGGTTGTATTTTGTTATCTTGAAAGTGTTTTTAAGTTCAGCTAGCCACATGTAAAGGTCAAAGATAGTCAGAGGAATGTTTTTTTATACAGGTTTGGTCTTCGACAAAGTTATTCAACTCATTAGTTCATCATGGAGGCATTATCATGTGTGATGGCAGTAGCTCCTTAAAAGTAGGAAGACATGTTTCATGAAGCCCTCATAACATTTTTTAAAGGCTAATGGAAGAAAAAAGTCAAAATTATTGGAAAAAGTGTTTAAAACAGAGGCACAACGAAAAGTTGCTACTAAACTACTCTACGAAAAGTTTTGTACATGACTGTTTTAGCAGTCAACTTCAAGTTTGATTTTAGACCAAATGAAAAAGTATTTTGGATATATGAAAGAGGTTTTTCTTCAACACCAGTCCATTTACAAAAACCTCTCTCAATTTATGAAAATCCATTAGGGTTTGTAAATTATACACTCATCTTTGAAGCCTATTTTTCAGAATTTTCACTAACCAGATTTGTGAAAAAATTGTAAAAATTCAACTTGGAGGAGGTCCATCTCAGCATCCACGTGGAATAATGACACATCAACACTCTAGTACACTTATAAAATTAGATGGTTGCAGTTGATAAGGGTTATTAAATTTATTTGTTGAACTATTAATGAAAGAAGAGTCCTTTTTGTATTCAAACTCTACAAAACAGAAATATCCCTAGGAAGTCTCCAAGTGATAGAATCATGTTTGAAATAGGTCTCTGAGGTGGTAATTCGAGGTGAGTAAGGTGGAATATCATTTTTATGAGTCCTCACTCTATAAATGAGATAGTTTTAGAGTTATAAGGGGTTGGGAGATGTTAGGTATGCACTACTATTGTAATCTTTCAGTATCAGTAATATACTTTCGCAACAGCTTGTTTCAGACCCAAGATTCATTGTATGTTCTTATCTATGCTTGCTTATCTTAGAAATTTTGATATTTATGTAGTGGCTCATGTGTTATCACTTGGAATTCAATAATATGCTCCAATTTCCTGTACACATGTAGTTGTTGTTTTGTCCTTTATGTGTGATTTGATAAGAATATAAGTGCCTTGGCTTCCATGACATTTGTTGTTTTGTAATTGAGGTTTACAAAGACTCCATAAACCCAATGGTAGAAAATACTCTACGTTTTCCACCTGAAATCATATACAATCAAGTCATTATCATAGAGTTAGCCATATAGTAGAGTTTTCATTGCAGATCCTTTGATAAATTGAGAGAGCCCTCTGAGGCTGAAGAGGCTAATCTTTAGTCAAAAGTTGGTTTGAAAAAATTACTCCAAGTTTACCATTGAAATAGCCCAACATGACTCAATTTGGTGATAAAATTTTGGTGCCGTTGCTGAGGACCGAAGGTGTAAATTTTACCTGGGAAGAATGACAAATTTTTAGTTCTAAGGTCTGAGAGCAGCGGATACTTAGGCACATATTGGCTGTATTTCTGCTCTAGCGACTCCACACATAAAATAATAAATTGGAAGGTGACTCCAATGGGTAGGATCAGTAGCTTGATGAAGTTCCAAGATGAGTTCCATTGCAAGAATAAATCCCAGGTATGCCCCTATGAATCGGTCTCACATCCCTGGTTTTCCAAATCCTATGCCAAAGGTCGATTGGTTAACCGATCTTCCTATATTTAAAAATGAAAAGAAAGACAATGCTGCTCTTCATTTGGTTAGATTCCATATGCATGTATGCAGACTTAAGGTTCAGTTCCCTGAGGATTGTCTCATGAATATGTTTATGGTCACTTTAGAGGGAAAAGCATGGTCTTGGTACGAAAGCATGCCAAATGGTTCATTATATTCTCTTGCTGATTTCCATGTTTCATTTTATGAGACGTATAAAGAATGTCATTCTTCCTTATTGCTGGTCAAAGAATGTTATAAAAATTGTGTGAGCTTTATTGAATATTTGGAGAATTGTTATGAAGATGATGAGTTCATGGATGATGAAATTTTAGAGGCCCTTCATGACAATCCCTTTCATCACCAAGGAGAAAGGAAGCCTCTCTCTTGGATGAAAATGAAACCCAACAGGAGTTTATTTATGAAAATCATGTTACATCCTCTGAGTTTGATGAAAATTTGCAGTAGACTTGTCAGTATTTTGATCATCATGAATATGAGAATCATTTCAAACAACAAGAGGAAATACTGGAAGATAATTGCTATAATCCTCAGGTAAAGGAAGAGGTTTATTCTTCATGTCATTTCTTGCATCCGCCTACATCAAAGGAAGAAAATATTGAAAAGAAAATTTTGGACAATAAGATGAGTATGCTTGTTGAATCATATGAAGAGTTACCTTTAGAAATTTCTGTGGTACATGCTGAGGCAGTTCCTTGTGAAAGTGTCCAAGAGTACTCCAAGTATTTCTTCATCTCAAATGAAAATAATGATCAACTTGTTTTTTCTTTTTTATTTGAGAAAGGTCACAAGGCTTATAATGAAGAATCTGAACAAGGAACACCTTCAAAGGATCATATTTACTCACACTTTCTTATTGATCAACAAGAATTATTCGTGCATACTATCAAAGATCCTTTCACAGCTTTGCTGGAATATCCTACAGGAATGAATTTCAATATGATTTTCAGTTATGTATACAAATTCATATGGTGGAACAACTTGTCATCTCTCAAGAATGGCTTTATGATCAGAGAAGTGGAATGTCCTATCCAACCCAGTACTCAACTTCTTGATTGGCTTCATTGGAAGAGTGAGATCACTTGATTCAGTTTTTATGCTGAGCAAGTAGAGTAAGATCATTTGTATATAAATAAGATTGAAGATCAAGCATTTTTTCAGTTTCAGTTTTAAATTCAGCATGCATACTTTTATTTATTTAGAAGCTACTGTTTTTTTTACAATGCCAAGGTTATAGGTCAGAACAGGTTGCAAATTTTCATTTTGAATATGGGAGTAGCCCAGTGGAGGTGGCACTGGAACTACTAGTTCTTTGTTGTACCACAGGGGCACACCATCCCAAGTGGAGCCACTGTTATCACCCATTAAATTGTGAAACATTTATTGATAGGGTCATATAGGTCACACACCAAATGGATAATGTCCCCTAAGCCGTTTCAAGGTGGTATAGGATTTTTTTTGCTTTTTTAAGCCTATCCTAAGTTTTGAGATCACCTTCATTTATGCCATTTCATTTAAAATCAGTCCGATACCATGTCAATTGTCATTCCCCATGCATTCAAACTTAAAAGGATGAATCTACTAGTTTTTCAAATTTTCGTAGCATTTTACACAGGAAAACAATAGAAAACGCTACGAAAATACCTGATAATTTCGTAGCGAATATGAGGATTTCTTTGTTTTTTGACTTTTTAGCAGTCAAATTTAAGGGTGGTTGCTGGGCAAACAGAGAATTATTTTAAGAATATGAGAGAGGTTATTTTCAATAACATACCAAATAACATTAACCTCTTTCACGTTTCTCAAAGGTGCTACAAATTGGGAGATACAGGGATGTCTTTCGGCCCTATTTTCAGAAAACAAAATATTATTGTTTATACATGTTTTTCAAATGAATATTATGGACATCTAGAGATGGTATTTAAAAAACCAAGAGAGGTTTTTCTTCAAAACATTTTGATCTACAAAAAACTCCTCTAGTTTTTCAAAATATATCAAGGATTTGGAAATATGAGTTCATTTCTAAACTGCAAATTTTGCCTTTTTTGAGCAGTTTCGTAGTGTGCTTCAAGCTTGAAGCCATAAATATGCCACGAAAATTCCTGTAGGTGCTTTTTTGCTTTAAAACCAAGTTTTGGCATGTTTTATGGGGGAATATTGATTGTTGCAAGGTGTCATGACATAATTAAGGTGTTGGAACAGTAAAGAAGTCAAGAAGATTGATGGAAAAGACATTTTTCCTACGCTATAAAACTGCCTAATGACACTCTGTTTTTGCAGCAATGAGCTTTGGGTTGTATTTTGTTATCTTGAAAGTGTTTTTAAGGTCATCTAGCCACATTTAAAGGTCAAATATAGTGCCAAACCAGCTGGACAAGAATCCGTAGCAGCCATCCAAGCTACCATAAAAGAGGCCATCTTCCCGAGGCTAGTCAAAAGTATGTAGGGATGAGGTTAAGGATGGATAGGTGAGTGATTAGTATTAGGTAGGGTATAGGGTAGAGATTTTTCCATCCCCAGTTGAATTGGAAATTGAAGGGTGTAATTGGAGAGGGAAATTTGGTCAAAGTGCCGCCAAGTCAAGATGATATCAAATAGTGAGTAAAAGCTCAATAAATGTTGCCAAGGCATACCCACAACCACCTTACATTGCCTATTCGAATCTTTTCTTTCATCAGTCCCCTTTTAGGGATTTCTCGTGTCTTGCAGGGGCTAGGTATGGGAAGTTTCTAAAGGAGAGAGGACTAATAGAAGGCTTTCCCAACCCTTAAGGTCCAACTTCTATAAGGAAATTGCAGAGCACAGTGAAGAGAGATCGGCTTACATATCTGACCCTTGTTCCGGTATTTTAGTTTAGTTAAAGTGGTGGAACAACCTTAGAAATCCCCATAGCCATTCCATGATCCACTGATATAAGGTGTTCATCCCCGTTCACCCGTTCAAAGGCCTCAAGTTTTGGTCTTCGACAAAGTTATCCAGCTCATCAGTTCATCATGGAGGCATTATCATGTGTGATAGAAACAGCTCCTTAAAAGTAGGAAGACATGTTTCATGAAGCCCTCCTAACATGTTTTAAAGGCTCATGGCAGCAGAAAGTCAAACTGATTGGAAAATTTGTTTAAAACAGAGGCGCTACGAAAAGTTGCTAGTAAACTACACTACGAAAATGTATGTACATGAATGTTTTAGCAGTCAACTTCAAGTTTGATTTCAGACCAAATTAAAAATTATTTTGGAAATATGAAAGTGGTTTTTCTTCAGCACTATTCCATCTACAAAAACCTCTCTCAATTTCTACAAATCCATCAGGGTTTGGAAATTATACACTGATATTTGAAGCCTATTTTTCAGAATTTTCACTAACCAGATTTGTGAAAAAATTGTAAAAATTCGACTTGGAGGAGGTCCATCTCAGCATGCACGTGGCATAATGACACATCGGAACTCTAGTACACTCAAAAAATTATTTGGTTGTAGTTGATAAGGGTTATTAAGTTTATTTTTTGAACTATTAATGAAAGAAGAGTCCTTTTTGCATTCAAACTCTGCAAAACAAAAATATCCCTAGGAAGTCTCCAAGTGATAGAATCATGTTTAAAATAGGTCTGTGAGGTGGGAATTCATGGTGAGTAAGGTGAAATATCATTTTTATAAGTCCTCACTCTATAAATGAGATAGTTTTAGAGTTATAAGGGGTTGTGATATGTTAGGTATGCACTACTTTTGTAATCTTTCAGCATCAGTAATATACAATTGCAGCAGCTTTTAGACCCAAGATTCATTGTATGTTCTTATCTATGCTTGTTTATCTTAGTCCTTTTGATCTTTATGCAGTGGCTCATGTGTAATCACTTGGAATTTATTAATATCCTCCAATTTTATGTACACATGTAGTTATTGTTCTGTCCTTTATGTGTGATTTGATAAGAATATAAGTGCCTTGGCTTCCATGACATTTGTTGTTTTGTAATTAAGGTTTACAATGACTCCATAAGCCCAATGGTAGAAAATCCTCTACATTTTCCACCTGCAATCATATAAAATCAATTCATTATTATAGAGTTAGCCATATAGTAGAGTTTTCAATGCAAATCCTTTGATAAATTGAGAGAGCCCTCTCAGGCTGAAGAGGCTAATCTTTAGTCAGAAGCTAGTTTGAAACAATTACTCCAAGTTGACCATTGCAGCAGCCCAACATGACTCAATTTGGTGAGAGCACATAGTATGGTATAATTGACTTGGTTTATTTGTTATGTTATGATAATTATTGATTTATTATGTAGATTAGGGGTATAATTAAAAAAACTATGTTGTATTGAGAATTATAGCATAGGCCCCATGTCCCCTTTGCCACTACAAAACTTTCCTAGTTCCCGTAGTCGCTCATAAGGTAACTGTTCTAGTTACCTTGGGTGAGACTTCACCTGCTCACAGGTTATTTCAAAAGGGATGATTCTTGAGGGTTTTTGTTGGTTGTTTTACTTTAAAATCAGGTCTTCTCTCTATGCGGAAACATATATCATGTGGATTAGCCCTATCCCCTTAGGAAGTAATGGTATCCATTTTGTTATGTTCCCTCATAAAATGGGGGAACCTTTACTAATTTTGTCTCCTTGTAAGCTACTTGCCTTGGTGAGGAAATTTCCATGCTTTGACAACCTGGTAAAGTTGCATGTTTTGTTAGGGGTATCCTTTGCATTGGTGTGCATGATATGATCCACTGTAGCTTAGTGCGTTCATGATTAAGTTCTATGGGGGTTAATTGCTCGACTGCATTTGAGGTGTCAAAAAGAGGTGGAAAATATGGTAGAAGCAACTCCACATAAAATACTCAGTGCAAACCAAGGAAAGTGGGAATGCTTAATTCAAAATTATTTTCACCCATAACCCTTGTGATTGTGTAAGGCCCATATCATAGTGGTATGAGATTCTTATGGGGGGTTGTTAGGTATTATTTTAATAAATGCAACCACACTTTATCATAACCTAAAACTGATGTAGAACCCTATGTTGGTCGTGTCATTGTTATACTTTGCATTGGATTTCTTCATGATATCATGAACCTGTTGTTGCAGGTGCTGGATATGTTTAAAAAATTTGGCTACTTTGTCTACATCACCTAAGCATGGTAGGACTTTGTTGGTAAATATTTAATTGGCATGGATATTTCAAAAGGGATGATTCTTGAGGGTTTTTGTTGGTTGTTTTACTTTAAAATTATGTCTTCTCTCTATGCGGCAACATATATTATGTGGATTAGCCCTATCCCCTTAGGAAGTAATGGTATCCATTTTTTTATGTTCCCTCATAAAATGGGGGAACCTTTACTAATTTTGGCTCCTTGTAAGCTACTTGCCTTGGTGAGGAAATTTCCATGCTTTGACAACCTGGTAAAGTTGCATGTTTTGTTGGGGGTATCCTTTGCATTGGTGTGCATGATATGATCCACTGTAGCTTAGTGCATTCATGATTAAGTTCTATGGGGATTAATTGCTCGACTGCATTTGAGGTGTCAAAAAAAGGTGGAAAATATGGTAGAAGCAACTCCACATAAAATACTCAGTGCAAACTAAGGAAAGTGGGAATGCTTAATTCAAAATTATTTTCACCCATAACCCTTGTGATTGTGTAAGGCCCATATCATAGTGGTATGAGATTCTTATGGGGGGTTGTTAGGTATTATTTCTATAAATGAAACCACACTTTATCATAACCTAAAACTGATGTAGAACCCTATGTTGGTCGTGTCATTGTTATACTTTGCATTGGCTTTCTCCATGATATCATGAACCTGTTGTTGCAGGTGTTGGATATGTTTAAAAAATTTGGCTACTTTGTCTACGTCACCTAAGCATGGTAGGACTTTGTTGGTAAATATTTAATTGGCATGGATACATTAATTGGGGCCAATGGTCGGAACCCTAAGAAAACCTAAAAGGGACTATGGCCATTAGAGGTGTTGTGATATTTGTTTTAGCTGTGTTGATCATATGGAAGGATTTTGTCCAATGTTCATGAATGCTACATGCACAAGATATGGAAAATTATGATGTTTACCACTTCTATTTTCCCACCTATTTGGGGATAAAAGGAACTCGGTTTGGTCAACTTGGTATCCATTAAAGGCCATAGACTAGACCAAAAGGTATTAAGAAAACTACTATCCCTATCTGAAATAATAATTTTAGGTAGCCCAAAATGAACCCAAACATGCTCAAAGAAAAATTTAACAGTGACTTCATTAGTGATACTCTTCTTGCATGGTGTCAAAATGACCATTTAGAGAATTGATCGAAAAATACAAACACACACTTTTTACCATGTTTGGTGAAGGGAAAAATTGACATGTAATCCATGGAGATTAAATCCTAAGCTTTTTTGGGGTAGGCAGAGGAGTGTACATCCCCTGCTTCTTGATGGATAGTTTACTAATGGCACATACAATGCACAATTTAATATATTGGTGGGCATCTTGTCAAAGCTTTGGCTAATAGAAATACTTCTAAAATATTGTTACTATATTCTCCACACCAAGTTTACTTGCTAGTTGACTTAAATGTTCTTCCCATATTAGCTTAGAATACTCGCTTGAAGGAACAAAAATGCAGCTAGGTAGCACAAGAGCACATCCTCGAGGTGGAAGTCTAGAACTTGTTTGCTTGCGACCAACATCTACTATATAGAAGCACAATTATAGTCATTATTGTATAATAGTGGCCATGTAGAGGTTTGGTGTCCACAAGAATTAATAACTATGGCTGGTGACAATCCTTTCAATTAGCTTTTTAATTGTTTAGAAATACAACCAAAAGTTTATGCTTTTAATTATCAACCAAGGTTTGTATGGAACTTGCAAACTATCATTCATTATTTGTGCTAGTACTATATGTAGTTGTAGTATTATAAATGAATGTGATAGGGAAATATATTAAGATGATTTCACAAGTCACCTGAATAAATACGCACCACACTTGCAATCCAAAACCACTATCGCGGGAAGTAACGAGTGCATTTTGCAGGGAATTAAACACACTTGCAGGAAAGTAAACACACTGGCGGTAAAATATGACTTGCTCAAGTGTTTTAGACGATCTTGAATTTTGCAATAGACATGCACATGAAATGCAATGGCTAACAAATTTATAGAAAACCACAAGCTATAATTGATTCAAATCGAGTTGTGCCATAAAGAATCACACCGTAAAGGAAACTAAAATCTTGGAAAATAAAGTAAAAGGAAAACTAAATAAAAAAACTGAGATATTAGTTAAAGTTGTAAAATAGAGTATTGTAATATCAATTAAAGGGTTGCGATAGCGTCAGTTGCAACATTACCCTATTTTTTAACCTACAATTTTAATTGTACAAAAACCACGACAGTAACAAAACCACATGTAAGAGTTGCAACTGTGTATACATTCAAGAGTTGCAACAATGAGTAAATAACCAAACTAAATGTTAAAGCTGTAACATTATGTGAATAACATAAACAAAGTTGTAGAAATATGTAACTACAATAATTAGAGATGAAACATTATGATGAAAATAAAAAATTATTGTAGATAACAAATGTAAATAAAACTAAAGCCACACTACAATGTACAAACAATTCCATGCTAATGAGGGGGTCCTACCACCTTAGACAAGGAACTAGTTAACAAAATAACAATGTACTAGCCAATAAACACTCCATTGATGGAAATAAATAGGAACTTGTATAACATAAATTCAATTACAAGTAAAAACTATTTGTCTCTCCAAATTATAGGTTTCAAATTCTAAATGATTAATCCATTATTTTGTTCATCTCTGGTTGTCCTAATTATACAAGTGTCTAAACTATATTAAGAGTTTGATGGAAAATGATGAAAGTCTAATTATTCCATCTAGTTTCTATGAATTTATTTCAGAATATAGAAATCTAGGCATATGTTGACTCGAGCAACTATGTGACAAGTGGCAGTTGGGTTGAACTTTCCTTATTGAGCGACCAATTTCCCTTGTCACTTTCTTATTTTAAGAAATTGGTTGGTTGACTAATTTAGATACTTTTTTGGTGATAGTTGTGCAACTGAGACGACACATCTCAACAATTGTCCAAAGTTGCAACAAGGATCACTTGACTGAGAGTTTCAACAACAACCTATGGAGTGAGTTCCAACAATAATTCTAAGGAGAGTTTCAATAATGAGGAGTCACAATGAAAGTGTTGGCATCTTGGAATTGCAACATAAATGTCCTTAGTTCATAGTTGCAACACAAGTTTCACTAGCTCAAAGTTGTATCACTCTAGAATTGCAACATTGCACTAGAACAATGAGTTGTAACAATCAACAACAGGGAGTCACAATATCGACCAATTGAGAGTTGCAACACCTAGCAACTGAGAATTGTAGCACTTGGCAACAAGGATTTTGAACACTTGACAATGAGGAGTTGCGACAACTAACAATAGGGAGTTGCAACAATTATCCACAATGTTTTGTAGCACATGTATCCTACTACCATATGAAGATTGGTATGCAACTATGACTTTTAAATACCATTTGTCAGCGTAGAAAGGTAAGTATCTCCTTAAACACATAGAAAAGGATATTCAAAAAGGTCATAAACGAGTGTTGGAAAGATTCCAAAATGGGTGCCCTTCATCTCCACCCAATAAAAATTATTGTGAGTCTTTATGCAAGAAAAAATCAACCTAAGTCTAAGTGATAGTAGTTTCCATGGAAGTTATTGATGCTCTAATCCACCTCCCTTGACTCGTGAGCATGGTAGTGGCCTTTCCTTTCCTCAACTTCCCTCCGAAAAACAAGTTCTTCTTTTATGGTCATATTATATTCTCTTTGATATTTGGTAGAAGGAAACCAAATCATTGGATGGAGAAAGTTGAGGCCAAACCAATGGTTTCCATGTCAAATCTCTATACACATGATATATAATTGTAACCTCTTGAGAGCCACTGCAAAATAATTAGGGTTGAAGGGATCTCTTCTCCGCATGTCCTCTGTGGCTTGTTCCTAGTGTTGAATACACCCTTTTACAAATGTTAGTAAGTATCTCAATTCTTGTCTTACAATGTTCAATGTCCTCTTACCTATTTCGGGCTATAATTTCTACATGTCGACAGGGTTCACCCATCTCTAATGTACCAGGAGGACATCCTGGGGTCTATAATGCTCCCCTATAATCCAAAATTTACAATTAAAATTGTTTCTAGTCACTTGATGAGAAATTGTCCAATCAATGTAGTTGTTTAAAAAAGATGAAAAAGCTCACAATTGAACATCCCCTATAAAATGGTTAGGGTTCCAAATGGAATCATGAAGTAGTATATTGTTATTCTGATAGAGGTAGCATAATATATTCTTCTCCTTATTGTACATGTGTAATAAACCTTTGGGAATTTACTTAGATATGTGATTTTATAGGACTTGGAGGTCACGATAGCTTATCTTGGAACATGAAATACTTCTCATGAAAGTGCATACTATACATAGGAGAAGGGGATATACAACTAAGTGCATCTTCCATTAATAATCCAAGATGGATCTTCTAAAATTTTAGTTTATAAACCTATTTCTGTATCTTGGTAGTCTTCCCAAACTCTTCATCCATTCCCTTATTCCATTGCTCCCATTTGGTCTTATGAATTTTCAACTACTTAGAAAATCGATATCTAATGTTTCTAACAACTTATTTGCGTTCCGTGATGGGCAATACCCTTTCCTCGTAAACTAATATCCCGTTCCACATGTCTTATTTGGATTTATCTCACTACTTTAGGAAGTTTACTTGAACTTATTAGTGCTCCATCTCAAGAAGATCCATTCGAATAGAAAATTATATCATCTTAGGTCCTTTTCCTATGTTTGGAAAACCTTACATAAGGTTTCTTTCTCATGTGGTTTTTCTTGGGTTATTTCCTTTTTATCTGTAAGAGGTTCACCTATTTCCTTGGAAGCAAGGAAAATTATTATCTAAGAAAGTGATCGAGAGCTCAAATTTTAGCTCAAAAATAAAAGTTCTCGGGATGACACAAAATTTGAACGAATGCGTAGTGCTCGATGTCCTAATTTCGGTGCACTTTGTTTCGCGCAAAATGGAATCTGTATGCTCCCGGAAACACGATTTGTTCGTTTGCACAAACAAGAAAATTAAAAAAAAAAGGTCATAAAGAGAGCCCAGTCAACAGTTTATACTATTGACGTGGCAGCTGATTGGGCTAGTCAAGGATTGGTCAATTTCTTCTCCGCCCAATGGTAGGTTGCCACTTGGAAAAAATTGGTTAGTCGGAAATGATGGTTGGTTGTCAATTTATGATTGGGTTGGTGATGGTACAATGGGAAGAGGACACGTGGCTTGGCCTAGGGCCGCCACGTTCCCCCCCCATCAGTGGAGAAATTTTTTGTTTAAGGACCGGGTGGAGGTCGGGGTACGACCTCGCGACCTCCCCCACAACATGAGCAATGCATACTGCCTTTGCTATTCATTAGTCCTTATAAAACTATGGATTCCGTTTATATTTGAATAAGACCAATGTTAATGGCGGTGGAAAAGAGGGGCCAGCCCTGGTCCATAAGACCACCAGCTATGACCACCGGTAGGAGCTTCGACTTAAGCGCGAGGTTTAAAGCTCTAAACCATAGTTAATAACCCTTAATAATGTTTAATTATGCGCTAATCCGAGATTATGGTTAAGCATCAGGTTAGTGGATAACCACGCTTAATTAGTGCTAACCACCTTAATTAAAACTAATAGAGATTAGTTTGGTGGAGTCCGACTAAAATGTCAGAAGTGCTAGTTTAACTGCAATTAGCTCCAATTTGCCAAATTTAGCGGAGGTTTTCTAGGTGAAACTAATAGAAGTCATAACTAAGGAATTTTTTGACCAAATCAGTCTCAGAAAGAGGCTAGACTACCATTTTTGGTTCTTCTGGACTCATTGGTGTAAGTTTTAGAGGAAGTGGAACACTTCTTGATGGGATTTTTCCAGATTGAAGTTTAAGGATGCCCAGGGCCACCAAAGGGTTAGGCCATATCTACTTCACCTGAAGACCAATTCAAGAGCAAGAAGAGGCTAGATAGCCATTCTTGGCCATTCTGAGTTCATTGGAGCAGGTTATAGGAGAAAAAGAGAATTGTAAACAAGTAAATTTGACAATTTGAGCATAATATAGAGGCCCAAGCCATGGAAGCTGGACTAAGGAGATGTAGCCCAGGAGGTGTGAACTCCTTCATCAAATACCTACGTTAATGTTATGTATGGTGATGTTCTATACTTTATTTGCTGTTGTTCAACTCTTGTTTTTTATTTTAAATTTCTCACTAAATTGAGATGAAAAACCCTCATGAGAGTCAATGAATTGAAAGATAAATTGAGCCCTTAAGCACATAAGAAGCAAGCATGTTTAAAATCTGTAAGGGGTATTATTTGAGCATTAATAACATCATTCAGATCATTTTTGGTATAAGAGCTACATGTTTATTTTTATCTTGTGTTTCTTTGTGCAAGTGGTGTGTTTTGGAGCTTAAGTGAGGAGAAAATATTTTGGAAAGGATAGCAAGTCTCTACCACCAGTTCTCCCTCAAAGTTCCAGCTTAAGGCTTCAACAAAAGTATGTTTCAAGGAGGAGAGTATACCAAGATGTAAAAGCTTACAGAAAGGCTTTTATAGACATGGTAGCTATGGTCAAGGTCCTATATGAAGAGAGGCACACCAAGCTATATGGTGAAAGCTCTACACCACCTCCAAGTGTAGAATGTTCTTCAAAGGAAGAAGGAGACAAGAATGGTGTCAAGCCACCATCTTCTCCAGAAATTCCATGTTTTTCTACAAATTTCATGCAAGATGCATGGGTAGAAAGTCCTTCAGAAAAAGATGATGGACAAGTTTGTAGCTTTTTCCACATGATGTGGAGGATGAGGTTCAATTAGTACCTAAGTTTCGGGAGCTGAAGGAAGAAAACCAAAGAGTCCAAGTGGACACCTCCAAGATCAAAAGGGAGTTTGCAAGTATATTTGTCCCTCAAACAAAATATGGAACTATTGGTAAGCAATTGCATACTTCTTCTTTTCATAAAAGTGTTGAAGATATTTCTTTTGTAGCTTTTGAGAAGTATGGTAATAGAATTGGGTCCAAGATCTTATACAAGATGGGTTACAAGGGAGGAGGTCTTGGTGTGAACCACCAAGGCATCAAGAACTCAACTGAAGACAAAGTGTTGTGAAACCAACTCCAAAAATAGAAGAAAAGATATATCAACGCCTTAGAAATAATCCACTTCGAGGGGGCAACCTCCAATACATTACATGAATGAACAATTCTTGGATGATACAAATTACAAAACCTCCTTTCTATATATAGGAGTCCATGGGGCCATAATGTAATCCTAGTGGGGCCACAATGTAATCCTAGCTGACCTAACAATAATAATTTAAGGGCATAATAATAACAATATGGGGGTTACAGGGGTACAATAATAACAATAAAGGGGTTACACTAACAACAATAAGGGACTATACTAGTAATATAGGGACCTAACATGCCCCTCTCATTCAAAAAAATGTTGTCCTCAACGCTTGAGTAGCTCTGGGTGCTTCTGTATAAAAATATTATCCTCCCATGTAGAATATTCAGTGGGTAAGTTCTTCCACTTGATGAGATACTCTAAAATTGATCGATTCCATATTTGTCGAGTTCTTGTTTCCGTGACCGCCGGGTTCAAATGTAGTTTTCCTTCCTCATCGAGAGTTCGGCAATATTGTTTGAGCTGGAAAGATTTTCACCTATAACCTTCTTTAAGCATGAGACATGGAAACTAGATGCGCTCGTGAAGAAGCAGGAAGCTCCAATTTGTATTCCATAGTACCAATATTTTCCAACACCTTGTAAGGACCATAGTAATTTGGCGATATTTATTATCCTTATTAGCTTTCTTGAGGGACATTTGTTTGTATGGTTGTAGCCATAAAAATACCTACTCTCCTACATCAAAACTTCTCTCGATGCGATGTTGATTTTCCTGTTGTTTCATTCAATTTTGTGCCAAATTCAGGTTGTCCTTTAAGAGTCGAAGAACTTCCTGTTGATGCTCGATGTGATCTTCCACTGCTTGAACCTTCAAATTTTATCTTAAGGATGATGTGATGGATGGTGGATGAAATCCATAAAGTGCCATAAATGGAGTCATTTTTGCTGCAGTATGGAAGGAAGTGTTATACCACCATTCAGCGAGAGGTAACCACTTGACCCATTGTGTTTGTTTATCAGATACAAAACAACGAAGATATCCTTCCAAACATTTATTTACTATCTCAGTTTGACCATCAGATTGAGGATGATAAGATGAGCTATGAGCTAATTGAGTACCCAAACAAGAAAATAACTCCATCTAAAAATTTCCAGTAAAAATGGGATCTCTGTCGCTCACAATAACCCTTGGGTTTCCATGTAGCTTTTGAATTGTGTCCATAAATGTAGTAGCAACCGTACTTGCTTTAAATGGATGAGATAATGCACAAAAGTGTGCATACTTGGTAAGTCTATCAACTACCACCATGATGACATTCTTTCCTTCAGACTTAGGTAAACCTGTGATAAAATCCATTGAAATCTCCTCCCAACGCTGACTTGGAATGGATAAAGGTTGTAGAAGTCCGGGGTCTTAATTGTCTCCACTTTATTCTGCTGGCAAACCAAACATTCCGCCACAAACTTTTGAATATCAGATTTAAGGCCATCCCAAAAAAATTCTTTCTTCACCCTGTGGTAAGTTTTTAAAAATCCTGAGTGTCCTCCTAAAGGAGAAGTGTGCAATTCAAAAAGAATCTTTTGTTTTAGTTGGGAATTCTTACAAAGATATAAGCGATCTTTGTACCATAAGGAATCATTTTTCCAACTAAATGTATCAGATGTACTAGGATCTTGCTGCAACTTTTGAATGAGTGTCCATACATCTTTGTCCTTCTTCCATTCATCTCTTGCTTCGGTTATCAAATCTGGTTGGATAATAGAAATGGCACAAAGAAATGCTTCCACCTCTTCATTCTTTCTTGAGAGTGCATCTGCAACAACATTAAGCTTTCCTTTTTTGTATATTATTTCAAAGTCATAACCCAACATCTCTGTGACCCATTTTTGCTGCTCTTCTGAAGATAGTATTTGTTCCAAAAAGTGTTTAAGACTATCATGATCAGTTTTTACCTTGAAGTGTCTTCCCATTAGGTAAGTTCACCATTTCTTTAGTGCATGTAGTATTGCTAACATTTCCTTCTCATAAATAGGTTTTTTTAAATAGTTTCCTTTGATTGGACAACTTTCAAAAGCAATAGGTCTTCCATCCTGCATTAAAACAACACCAATTCCATTTCCTGAGGATCACATTCCACGATAAAGGTTTTTGTGAAGTCTGGCGTAGCTAAGACCGGTGCTAGGCACATTGCCTCTTTAAGATGTTCAAAGGCCTTAGTTGCTTCAGGAGTCCATGAAAATGCATCTTTCTTCAATAATGTTGTTAGAGGTGCTGCTATTCTCCCATAATTCTTAACAAATTTGCGATAATACCCTGTTAACCCGAGAAATCCTCGCAACTGCTTTATGGTTGTGGGAACTTTCCATTCCTTAATGGCTTTAATTTTGTTAGGGTCCACTTTAACACCCTCGTGAGATACAATATGACCCGGATATTCCACCTCTTGTACTCCAAAGAAACATTTGGACTTTTTTGCATATAATTGTTTCTCCTGCAATAGTTTGAGCACCCTGTCAACATGTTCAACATGATCCTTCCAAGACCTGCAGTAGATTAGTATATCATCAAAAATTACTAGCACAAATTTTCTAAGGAAGGGTTTGAAAATGGAATTCATCAACCCTTGAAATGTAGAAGGTGCATTGGTAAGGCCAAAAGGCATGACCAAAAATTCATAATGACCCTCATGAGTTCGAAATTCTGTTTTTGGAATATCTTCGGTCTTCATTCTAATTTGATGATATCCTGAATGAAGATCCAACTTGGTAAAATAAATTGCTCCATGTAATTCATCCAATAATTCATCAATCACAGGAATGGGAAATTTATCTTTAATGGTGAACTTATTGAGCTCCCTATAATCCGGACACATTCTCCATGATCCATCCTTCTTGTGTACCAATACTACAGGAGCAGAGAAAGAACTTTGACTAGGTTGAATTATACCCGCCTCTAACATTTCTGCAATCATACGTTCGATTTCGCTCTTTTGGACATAAGGATATCTATAAGGCCTGATGTTTGGAGGAACACTTCCTGGAATCAAATGAATAGCATGATCATGATCACGAAGAGGTGGGAATCCTTTGGGAGTTTCAAACACCTTGGAATGATTGTCCAAGACTTGTTGGAGATCTGCAGAAATAGATGATTTTGATGTTGGAACTTCTAGTGAGCATAATTGTGCAATTACGCCTCGCTGTTCTTTCTTTAGAAGCTTTGTCATGACATTAGAGCTTATTATCCTTCCTGGCTTCCCCGCAATACCCCTTAATTCGACTTCCTTTCCTTGTGAAAAAAATTTCAAGAAAAGTTCTTGAAAATTAAAAGCTACCGTCCCCAAAGATTGTAACCATTGTACTCCTAGTACAACATCAACACCTCCCATAGGAATGGAAAGCATTGGACTATTCAATACATATTCCCCCATGGTTAGCTTGATATTATGGCATTTTCTAGAGCATTTTATAGTTCCTCCATTTGCAACCATCACTTGACATTCTGGTGCTGGGTATAGGAAACAATTTAATTCCTTGGCTACCTTACAATGAATAAAATTATGGGTGCTACCTGAATCAATCAACACTATTACCTTTTTCTTATTGATTTGTCATTTTATCTTGAGATTTTGAGGAGTGGTAATTCTTGCCAGTGCATTACACGATATGGTTGGATTCATTTCTTCCTCTTCTGGGGCTGGTTCCTGGTGTATATCCTCTTCTTGTTCATTTTCTTCTTCCTCTTCACAATATATGTAAAATAATTTCTTCTCAGCACACTTATGACCTTTAGTGTATTTGCTATCACAACTGTAGCAAAGCCCTTTTGCTCTTTTTTCTTCCAATTGTTGTGGTGTCAACCTTGTAGGTTGTGGAAATCTAGGCATAGAAACACTTCCTTCTTTATAGAAGTGAGTGGTAGGCTTCCTTGTCGCCATAATTTTACATTCAATTTTTCTTGCCAACCTGAATGCCTTCTCCAATGAATCAGGTTCCAAAACGCGAACTTCATGTTGGATGCTATCCTTTAAAGTACCTATGAAGAGATCAATCTTGTGTTCCTCTGGAATATCAGTTACCCTTATATTCAATTTTTGGAAGTCTTGAATGTGCTCCCCCACTAAAGCCTTTTGTTTGAGATTTATCAATTGGCTAAAGAAGGTGTTGCTCTTTGCATCCTCATAATGTGCTATCATTTCCTCAGTAAAAATTGACCAAGTGACAATTTTTTTACGGGAGCAAAGCCATCGATACCATACAAATGTATTTTGTTCTAAATGTAAAGTTGCAATGCGTAGCTTTTGTGTGTTTTGCACATTATGGAGATCAAAATATTGCTCCATCTGTAGTATCCATGTTACAGGATCCTTTCCATCAAACTTCCTCATATCCATTTTTTGAATATGGTGGTTCTTCCCACCAACATTAGAGTTTATGAAGTCACGATTAACATTTATTTTGTTCTCATCATGATTTTCCTCTACTATCTTTTCAACATTAGGAAACATTTCTTGTATAAACTTTGTCAAACCTTCGATGTATTCTTTTAGATCATTCTTCATGTTTTCCATGTTGTCTTTCATTTTTTCATCGATCTTAGCTTCCATGTCATCCATCTTAGATTCCATGCCATCTATCTTATATTCCACACCTTTCTTCAAACCATCCATCTTCTCTTCCACGCCTTTCTTCAAAAGATCCATTTCATTTTTTGTTGCTCTTTGTGAGAGCGAAATTTGGTGCACTTGCTCTTGTAATTTTGATAGATCATGTTGCAATTCTTCATCTTCATGAGTCATAGTAGAGCCTTCTGAAGGTTTAATGGGTGTTGAATTATTTTTACGGGGCATTTTTTTTGAACCCAATATTGATATATATTCTACAATATTCCCTTGGAATCAATTCAAATTGATTCTTCAAACAAGACTTATGCAATTCGTAAAAAAAAATACACACCTTTTTCTTGCTTTTGAGGAGCTCGATATTGAAATTGGATTATCTTTGTGATTGTAGCTCTTCAATATATGATATTGGGCACTGAGGTAGCCTTCTGAATTATCTTTCGAATGCCACAGGTCTGACTTGATTTGGATTCTCCAAGGCAAAGTTATGTCTAATCTCCTGCAATGACCTAATTATGGACTGGTTCAGTAAAGAAAAATTGTACGACTTTCCATGTGTCACTGTTTCGTATTTTAGCTCTAAAATTGATAGAAAAGAAACTAAATTCCGTGTACTTGCGACCACTTTTTACGGCACTCCAATCCGATGCTCAGAGAGAGAGTTATGAAGATTTTCCCACGATCATCTCTTTGAGATGAAATTCAGGAGTCTGAAAAAGCACTACCTTCCACAGATCATATCTTCGAAAATGTTGTGAACCAAGCTCTAAAATTTTGCGATGAGTTTCCTCAGGATTTCATCTTCGTGCCCTAAAAATTTTAGATTATGAACCTTCGTAGAAATAACTTTATAGCGCAAATGCCACGATGACCTGTTTAGATTAAATTGAGGAGCCTGAACAAAGACCTAACTTCCACGGATCATATCTCCGGAAATATTGCAAACCAAGTTCTGAAATATTTTGACGATGTTCCTAATGATTTTGGCTTCTCACCCTAAAAATTTCAGCTTCTGAAACTTCGTAGAAAACAAGTTATAGCGAAAATTCCACGATGACCTGTTTGGAGCAGCGAAACCCTAGAATCCAAAGCTCTGATATGAAATGTTGTGAAACCAGCTCCAAAAATAGAAGAAAAAAGATATCAATGCCTTAGAAATAAGCCACTTCGAGGGGGAAACCTCCAATACATTACATGAACGAACAATTCTTGGATGATACAGATTACAAAACCTCCTTTCTATATATAGGAGTCCATGGGGCCATAATGTAATCCTAGTGGGCCACAATGTAATCCTAGCCAACCTAAAAATAATAATTTAAGGGCACAATAATAACAATATGGGGGTTACAGGGGTACAATAATAAAAATAAAGGGGTTACACTAACAAAAATAAGGGACTATACTAGTAATATAGGGACCTAACACAAAGAGAGACCTAAGTCTGAAGGCTTGGGTTATGTTGCAGCAGAAGAATGGTATTCTGATGACAACTATTGTGCATCAAGTACCTTTTGTCACAAAAGAGGACATGAGGAGGCAAGGTGTTGGGTTTTTCATCCGGAACTAGTACCTACTTGGTTCTTTAAATACAAGAAAGACTTGAAGGTATCTCCAGAGGGAGATGGGGAAGATGAAGAAGATAAGAAATAAATTTCTTCTCACCATGAAATTCCTACTCATCATTCAAGTTATTCATGCAAGAAGAGCAAGTCCAAGAACAAGGAAAATAGGTATAATCATCCTGTTGTATCAATTTTTTTTTCAATATGAGAAGCAAAATGAAAATTTGAACAACTTATTGAAGAATGTATCTCCATGTAATTTTTTCCCTTCATCTAACCACGGTGTAGATAAATGTGAAAAGAAGGAAGCAATTCTCAAAAGGATGTACATGGCTATTGGAAATAAACCTGAGAAGGGAAAATCTAATCCAAAGTCAGAAGTATGTGAGCCAAGAGGAGCTCAAATTTTTTTTTTCACTCATTGCAAAATTACTGGACATTGGGTTGCAAAATGTTGGAAATTACGTCCACATCTTCATCTTGGTAAGGGAAAGCAAGTTGTGCATGTACCTGAAGAGGAAGAAACCATGGAAAAAGTGGAGCAAGATGCAACCACACTTGATGCAACTTTAAAAAATAGAGGGTTCATGTTACACTAAAAATTGTCACCATGATGTTTTACTGTCTGTATGAGCTCATCATTACTCATACAATAATCCCTTAGAAGTCTACGAACATCAAGTTCCTAAAACCAAGCCTTGAAATTGAGAGAAAAGCTTATAAAGTCCTAAAAATACTTGTACCACACTTTCTCTTAGTATTACCTGCGGTGTTGCATCTGTTTGTTCTAGAACATGCGGAATTGGCCGCATTTTTTCTTCATTAAAGGTGCAGATTCCTGTAAAAGGTAAAGTGAAGGCAGAAGTAAAATTTGGAAGCCTAGCTGGTTGAATCTGGAAGCTTCTGGAAGCGATTATTCAGTGGAAACTTCACTCCTTTCATGTACATTCATCACTCCATTAAAGGAACCTACCCCTTGGTATGTGGAACTTGATCCCTTGAAAGAGGATTCTATCCCCTCTTATTTGGAGCTGCAACCTCTTCTCTTTTGCTATAAATTGAGGCCATAGTTCAGCCTCAAGGGGAGTTAGACTTTGAGACTTTTTGAGGATAAATGCTGGAGAAACTCAGACTTTCTTAACTGATTGTCATATGGGAATGATTGCACACTCATGTGTATGTTAGTCGAGAGAGTGCAAAGGCTTGTCAGAGTAGAGGAAACACTTGTTCCGGACCCCAGAAGGACCTGTACGACATCAAGGTGAACACGATTGTAAGGCTCCTTTTTCCATTAAAGATAATACAAATGGATCCTGTTTTCTCAAAGAGTTGTTTATCTAAATGGCTTATTTCTTGAATTCCTTGATCATCAAGATAGGTTAATGGTTTATGACTTAGTCTATATTATGCAGGTGCTTCTGATTCTTTCATGTTGTTGATTGCAGATCCTGAAAAGAGACTTATTCAAAGTGACAGGAAAGAAGACTACGATCAACACTGGACTACAGGTAAGTCCTAAATCCTTCATTATAGATAATTCTAGATCAAATATAATATAGAGAAAGTAGTTTACATTTTTCTGTTTGTTTCTAGATATCCATAGGATACTAGGGAGATCTGTCTTGTCCGCAAGAACGATTTATCCGCCTAAAAAAATGGTGACTCCACTGGGGAATTGATCTTGAACTTAGTTTTCTATTATTTTTTGACTTGTGAAACTATTTTTCTGATTTTGATTAATTAATAATGGCTTGGGTAATTTATTCCTGTAGAATCCCTGAAGAGTGCTTTAGAATTTTTATTTTTCTTTAAAGCTTTCTGGTCTCTGCACTTTTTCCTTAGGCACAATGCGGTCAGTTCCGCTATTTTCCTGTATCCATGGTGCGACACTACACCTATATACACTAAAACTTGCGGACCCTGGGACAATTTTTAGAAAACTTAAAATTCTCTTTTCTTTGATTGGTTTGCAAGATTCTCAGTATATACCCAGACTGGTGTTTTCTGTCAGAAAAGCTTTGCATGAGAGTTTCTTCCAGATTTTTAAGTTTTGAATGATTTTCTACAAGATTTGCATGTTATAATTGATTTTTGCTTCGTCTTCGTGTCACTCAAAGATTAGAAACCTCTGTATACCTTAGATCACTGGTATTTCATTGTTTTCTTGCTGAGTCTTTGAATTCTTAGCAAAAATTGTTTTATGAGAATTAGATCCCGTTTTCTCATTTGCAAATCTTTAAAAAACTTTTTTATTAAGTTTTGAATTTCACTTAAAAAACAAAATCGGATGTTTTTGGTTTTTTGCCGATTTCAGCAAAGAATTTCTTAGTTAGATTACAAACTAAGCAAAACATCCTCAAAATATTTAAAGGTTTGATTTTAGATTTAATTCCTAGAATTTTTAGATCTCGAAATTAGTGTTTTTAGTTTTGAGTGTTATTTCTAGAAATTGTAGTTTTATTTTAAAGAATGTTTGATTGTAGTTTCAATCTTGAATATTAAAAGGATTTATTTTTGAGCAATTGATCATTTTGAGTTCTCGTGAAATAAGATTTCTTTTCATATGTTCTTGTTTTGAAGGAAAGAATTGTTTTAAAATATTGCATCTCTCAACTCTTTCTTTTAGATAGAATTCATTGAAAGGAAATGAATTGTTTCTCATAATAGATGAATTTTTAGTGTGTTTTCATTCGGGTCACTACATATCATCAAAGTTTCACTTTCGCACTTATTTTCCTAAGAAACAACCTATTAAAAACAACGCTTAAATTAAAATCAATCTAGTAATTTTTATATTTCGAGGACTCTTTTCACCAACATAGTTTAGGCTAGTGTCTTGGAGTAGGGAGTAATTAATTCTCCAAGACAATTAAAACAAACAAGTAGTCGATCTCGCGGTAGGAAAAATCCAATAGCAACTTGTATGCTCTCGGAAGCTTCTCTTAAAGGAGTCAAGCACGAGATCATATCCGAACCAGTGAGGTGATCAATTCCATCTCATTGGGAATGATAGAAGATGTGCGCATATTAACAA
This sequence comes from Pinus albicaulis, assembly GCA_034641835.2. Classification (NCBI taxonomy): domain Eukaryota; kingdom Viridiplantae; phylum Streptophyta; class Pinopsida; order Pinales; family Pinaceae; genus Pinus; species Pinus albicaulis. The sequence continues at coordinate 981,659,775 of CM076576.1, forward strand.
CGGTAAACCTTAGATTGACCATTGTCGAGGAGCCTGGGGTCACTTATCGGTATACCTTGGATTATGTCAAGGAGCCTTCAAGGGGATTGAGCTTTGTTACTTTGCCCTTGCGCGTATATCGGATCGTAGATTGTGCCCCCAGGTATATTTGTTCATGTTGGTGACCTTAGTGGCCATAAACTTAAGATTTTTTCCTAAGGTGATGCTGGCGGAAAGATCCCACTATACCTGGAGTAGACATCGACTAGACTCACTTGGAATCTCCAAAGGGTTATCTTCACTTGAGATGGTTTAAGTGGAGAAACTTGCACCAGTCTGTTTCATTAAGCAGGTTGTCGGGGTAACTGTTCCAACCGCCACTTCTGCATTAGATACTACGATGTTGGATTTCATAACCAAATAGTGTTTTTAGTGTGGGAATTTATTGTTTGTATGTGGTTTGATCTCCTAGATTTTATAAGAGTGTGATCATTTGATTGTCTCCTTAGTGAATTTATGATTTTTATTGAATTTTTCTTTGATTGCGTGTGATTAATAATTTTTAATCGTTGCTGAATTACCAAGACAATCGCGTAGAATTCAATGGAAACCCCCGAAGTATACACCAAGCCAACTTGAAGGACTGAAAGCTCTAATACCGCATATTATCAGTAGAATTAGATCAATGGAACAAGGAGAGTCATCCATAATTACTCATCATGATTATCATGAAGTAACTCAACCTCAAACAACAGAATACATTCAAAAGACAATTTCAATTTCTGAAGTCATTGACACTGCTTCTGCAACTAGTGAATTATCTGAAGAACCTGAAATTTCTGAGCTAGACACTGAACCTGCTGTATTGGAACGATTCTCAGGATTTGTTACTCCAACTTCTAGTGATCTTGGTTCACCTAGGGTAAGACATCGCATTACCGAAAACCTTCCCTCTGATCTCATATGTATTGAAGAATTTGTTGGTCTAGACGAAGACATAATTCTTTCTGAAACCCAAGAAAATTTGAATCTTAGGGAGCGTGAATCAATATTCTACAGTCCTTTTAGAACTGACGCTTGGTATTTATCATTGAAAAATTTCTTACAAAACACAGGTCTTACTTATTCACTACCCCGAATTCCTTTTTACCCTACACCAAGAGGTTATTAACCTTCCTTAGCTATGTTGGGTGAGTCATCTATGTTTTCTGAATCTCCAGAAACATTTTTATATGGTGGTTCGTCTGTTCCTCCGGGATACCAATCACTCTCTGGTACCTTCTCAGGAGCATCTCCTCAACCAATTGAACAAATGTTATCATCTGGTACGAATGGAACAAACATTGACACGTTGAACGAAAAACATATTTTTATGATGTCTGGAAGTATTCCAAATCCTCAACCTCAAGGAAGTCAGTTACTGCCTGTGGGGCAACCTCAAGGTAGTCAATTACTGCCCGGGGGGCAACCTCAAGGTAGTTTTTTACCACCTGGAGGTCAAAATGTAGGACAATATTTCTTTCCTGGAGAAAATCCTCAAGGACAATACATACCTCAAAGTCAATATCAACCCCACGGATAATACATACCTCAAGGACAATATCCACCCCAGATTTAGTACATTCCTCAAAGTCAATATCAACCTCAGGGTCAGTACCTAGCTCAAGGTTTTCAACCTCCTTTAGGTCAACCATTATTACAAGGAGCTGGAAATTTTCCAGTTAATTATCAACCCTATGTTCACCCTGGTTATGGCCCTTCATATGCACAACCTTCTATGGGTCAATATCCCAGAATTAATATGGTGTGGGATCCATCTCAAGTTCAAAAAATTTTGCAACCCAATGTGCAGTTACCTAATCAACCTGGACCGCCCATAGGTTCTGGTCCAACCCAACAACCTGTCCAGCCTACCATTAAAGTCCCTGCACCTGGTTTTGTTTAGCAGCCTGGGCCTAGTACACCTCAGACTCCGCCTCAATCTGCTGCTACTGCTGCAACTTTTGTTCAACCTACCACACCTATTTCTGGAGTATCTGCAATTCCTGTTTCTACTACCGATGTATCAGTGCAAATTCCTCAAGTATCTGTGCCACAGTCAGGACCTACAATTCAGACTATGGTCCAGATGCGTACAGGACAATCTAGTACAAGTACGATTCACACTAGTCAGCCACAATTTACTTATCAACCGTACTAGGGGCAGTATCAATATGGACATACTACATAAAATCCACAATATCAGTATTAGATGTATCCTGGGTATACTTATCAAGTACCTCAACAACCCCAATATGGTCCAGTTAATGCTGGTTATCTGGGAGGGTTCAGAATTCCCAACGCAAATCCAATTCTAGGATATCCTGGATATCCTCCTCCTGGAACTAGTTTGATCGCACAAGGTTATCAAGACCCTAGTCGTCGGTTACCATTCATAGCAACTTTATGTTTTCCTAACCTGTCACGCCCTACGAATGATCCCATTTTTTATCTTCCGTATTAGCCGCTAATGCATAATAAGTTGCCCAGTGATATTCCAAAGTTTGAAGGTAAGTGAGGAGAAGATCCATATAATCATGTTATGAATGATCACCTATGGTGTGCATCAAATTCACTAATTGATGATTCGATTCGGTTATGTCTTTTTTAGAGAACTCTCATTGGTCTAGTTGCCAAATGGTACATCGAGTTACCACGAGGCTCATTTAATAATTTTAATGCACTAGCTACTGATTTCTTAACCCATTTTCAGTTGCCTGTCTGATACGACAATGGCACGAAATTTTTGACCTCATTAAAACAATCTATGTCTACGTACATATCTGATCACATTCATGAATGGAGGCGTAGGCGATGTTTAGTGAAAGTCTTCATTCCAGATCAAATTTTGGTTGAATGGTTTATCAAATCATTATTGCCCAAAATTACTGAAGATGTGGCCAAAGGCGGCGTTGTTATAGAAGAGAAAGTCATTGCTCAAGCTCAGTACCTTGACCTTGTATATACACAGTCAGGTACTCTGTATGAAAAAATCCTTGATTTACCAAGACCTGGTCAGTTAACTATAACTCCTTCAGGCTCTCATGCAACGGATGGTGTAATTGGTTCTGTTAGCACTAGAAAGAGTAAGAAGAAATCTTCCAAGACAACTTCTCCTATTATAACTTGACCCGATTCACCCAAAGGAGATTCTTCCATTGAAACTTCCACCGATATTCATGTTGTAGAATCATCTACAGCCAAACCTAAAACTAGTGGTAAGAATAAAAACAAAAATCATCTTCAAAAGAGAAAAACGATAAAACTGAACCAACTGAGGATAAACGAAAACCTCGTTATCCTTGTCTAAGCTGTGATGAGGATCATTTTACTAAAGAGTTCCCGCATAGAGCCGAGGTATCGAAATCTGTTAAAGGTTCGCTATACCTGCTGTCTTGAAGGATCCCTTTCCTACTCAAGATAGTAACATGATTGGATCTTCCTCCAATATGATAGAAGATGTCTTGATGGTTGCGACGCGATCGCAAGATTATGGCAGTAAAAATCCTGTTGGTGGTAAAGAAGTAGACATTTCTACTTCAACATCAACTTCATCTCCCTCAGTTTCTGATCTGTTACAGACCGATAAACCAAATATTGACTTAGTAATCAAACCTCCTGCTAAAGGTGTGCTTCGTAAATCAGCTTTCAATCCACATGTGAGAGCTGCTTAGAACTACAATATTTTTGAATACTTGGCGATTTCCCCTTCAGCAATGTCGGCTTTGGAAGTGCCGCAATCATGTCCAGCACAAAGAAAATTACTATTGTCAACCATAGGAGTTGTAGATCTTCAGTATTCGAACCTAATGATCTTCGATTTGGAAAATTTTACATCCCGCCTACCTCATCAAATGGCTTTTCAGATTCCGGTCATAGTCAAACACAAACGTTGCTTTCGTATTGTTGTTGATGAAGGGGCTTATACGTGTATCATGTCGTTAAATTGTTGGAAATCAATTGGTTCTCTGGAAATTAACCAATCTCTGACTATCCTCAAAGCTTTTGATGGACGAGGATTTTGATCTTATTTTATTTTACAGGATCTACCCATAGAGGTCAAAGGCAAAACAATTAATTTGGATGTGGAAGTGGTTGATGCCCCTCTGGATTACAACCTTCTCCTGAGTCGTAGTTGTTCTTATGCCATGACTGCTGTTGTATCATCGGTCTTTCGGCTCATCATGTTTCCTCATAAATAAAAGATTGTTAAAGTAGATCAGCTCTCATATTATTCATCCGACCCGGCCTCTACTGATAGCATCCAACATATCAGCAAAATGACTATCCCTTATAAAGATGTTGGGGTAGGTTTAATTAAGGATTTTTCTTTACTGGGAACTTTTTTCATGCCTGCTCCCAATGTACCGCCTCCTATTGCTAACATCAATATGATTACATCAAGTACTAGTTCCTTTGATGATCCTTGGATAGTACCTTCAGACTCAGAACTAGATTCTTTCGACGACGCGATGCCTTTGAATCATTTTGAGTTGGATATCAGGCAGTACAGTTATTTTCTGATACTCCTTCAACCGAACCTGATCTAGTGAATGTGATCAGTGAGGAATCACTTTCAATATCGAGCTCAACTTCGACATTCATTCCGGATCCTATTCAACAAGTATTCTATACTGATGAGCATATTCGTGAATTTTTGTCTGTAGAAGAATTACCATGGGAAAATCTACATCATTGATCTTCGTTTTCACCTAATCTCGATCATTTTGAAACTGATTTTTCCTCCATTTTTACCGCTGATTATGTCAACGAACCCCAGAATCCTCTCAGAAATTCCGATTCTAAATTGAACTTAGCAAACATTTCTATGAAAGTTCCTATTGACATCTCAGTGAAACCCAAAATTGTTGAAAACGTTCACATAGGTGCTTCTTGTACGCCAGATGAAATCTAAGCATATAAAGCCCTATTTCAAGAGTTCCGTCAAATTTTTGCCTGGTCATATGAAGAAATGCCGGGAATCGATCCATCAATTTTTGTTCATGAAATTAAAAGATACCCGGATGCTAAGCCTGTCCAACAAATATTACGTCAGATACATCCGCAAAAAGCTACCGCTATTAAAGCAGAAGTTGAAAATTACTTCATGCAAGTTTTATTTATCCAATTCCTTTAACGGATTGGGTATCTAATATTGTTCCTGTTAATAAAAAAACAAGGGACAATACAAGTATGTATCGATTATAGGGATATAAATCAAGCTTGTCCCAAAGACAATTATCCAACCCCTTATATTGATCAAATTATTGACGATTGTGCCAGAAGTGAAATTTTCTCGTTTATGGATGAATTTTCAGGCTACAATCAAATCAACATACTCCCTGCAGATCAACCCAAAACAACTTTCATTTGTCCGCGGGGGACTTTTTCTTATTGCAAATTACCTTTTGGACTTAATAACGCTGGCGTAACTTTTCAGAGGGTGATGTCTTATGCATTTCATGACATTAAACACATCGTGCAACCCTATCTCGATGATTTACCTGCTCATTCATCACACAGAACAGATCATATTACTCATCTACGAGCTATCTTTATGAGATGTAGGCATTATAGGATTCGTCTGAATCCTCACAAATGTGTCTTTTGTGTTGAATCTGGATGATCGTTGGGATTTTTTGTTTCAAAGGCAGGCATTCATGTCGACCCATCGAAGGTTGAGGCTATCATCAATTTACCTCCTCCTTCTACTCTTCGCCAACTCCAAGTTTGCAAGGGAAAGCGAACTTTTTACGTCGATTCATTCCTAACTATGCTGAGTTAACTAAAGGTTTTGCCAGGTTGTTAAAGCAGTATATTCCTTTATTTTGGGATGAGATCGCTGATCGATCTTTTGATGCTCTTAAACACGCGTTGACCCATGCACCGTTATTTCATCCTCCCAATTACAACTAGGATTAATTTTTATACTTAGCAGCCTCTCATTCTACGATTGGTATGGTCTTAGTTCAGGAAGAAGAATTCCACAACGAACATGTGATTTATGATCTCAGTCGCAATCTGCATCCGACCGAAATAAAATACTCACATGTGGAGAAATTGGCCTTGGCAGCCGTTCAAGTTGTCCAATGATTTTGTCACTACATTCTGTTACGCAAGACAAAAATGATTTCTAATTATAACCCTATGATGTATATTTTGACCAAACAACTACTAGGGGAAAAATACTCCAAATGGATTGTTATCCTGCAGGAGTTTGATTTGGAATTTGAAAAATCCAAATTAAAGAAATCATTGGTATTCATTGAACTGATATGTGACTTCCCAAGTACTGACACTGAAACAATGGTAGAACATCCAATCGTGGATGACTCTTTGTTTCTTATCAGTACCCTTGATCCTTGGTTTGGAGATATCATCATTTATCTCCAAACCCAAACTTTTCGGCCTGAACTCTCATGCTCACAACGATGCATAATCCGTTTTCAGTCTCATCAATATCACATTATTGGTGACACACTCTACCGTCGTGGAGTGGACTTTTGTTTTTCGACGTTGTCTCACTCTTGACGAAGTTGAAAAGGTTTTAAATGACTATCAGTGTGGGGCATGTGGCGGTCATATGTCTGGGTATGCCACAACCCAAAAGATATTGCGCACTGGCTATTTTTGGCCGTCCTTTTTTAAAGATTATATTTTTGCTATCCGAAAATTCCATAACTGTCAAATCTTTGATGAAAGATGCGTGCACCACCCGCTCCTCTTCACCCTATAATTGTTGTCGGTCCTTTTGCGAAATGGGGCATTGGCTTCATGACATGTAACCCTCACTCAGCCGGGGGGCATGGGTATATTATTCTCACAGCAGATTATTTTACCAAATGGGTCGAGGCGATGCCTACACTTGTGGCAGATTGAAAAACTGCAGCTACTTTCGTGTTCAATCATGTGATTGCTCGTTTCAGTGCACCCTAAGTGATAATTACTGACCATGGGAGTCATTTTCGAAACATCATGATGACCGAACTGATTGATCAACTTGGCCTGCCCCATGACAGTTCTACACCATATTACCCACAGGCCAATGGTCTGTTTGAAGCTATCGATAAATTTTTAGTCACCATGATCAAACGAATCATTGTAATTCATAAATCGAATTGGAATACCATGCTTTTTTCAGCACTTTGGGCATATCGAACTCCAGCAAAAACATCGAAAAGTTTTACCCCTTTTCAACTAGTCTACGGTCTAGAAGCGGTATTACCTATTGAATGCGAGATATAGTCACTCCAAATAACCATAGAGTTACTACCAGCCACTTTTGAAGAGGAGAAGCGTTTTTTATACTTAGATCAATTAGATGAGAATCGGTGCGCCGCTGCATTAGCTACCGAAACTCATGCGAAACGAATGAAAGCTCAGTATGACAGAAGTGTTACACCTCGGATTTTTTCAGAAGGAGACCTAGTCTTGGTTTATGATCAAGCTAACGATAAGCTAGGGGCTGGGAAATTTGAACCCATGTGGCATGGTACTTATATTGTCAAGTGATAGCTTGCAAAAGGGCCCTACGAACTGATCGATTTTGACAGGGTCTCTTTAGGCAAACCCATAAATGGGATTTATCTGAAGAGATATTATTGTTGATTCTTATGTGGAGATCTCCCCTGTATATTAGTTACTTTCTTAAGCTGGTGTGTTGTAGATTAGAAGAGCGTGCCTAGTTTAAGTGTGCTTTTACTGCTATCCCTGCTTATCTGGATCACTCTTGATTTTGCAGATGTCAACATCCCTTTCAACATACATTGGTTTTGCTGATGGTGCTTGTCGTAGTACACATAAGATTTCTTCCGCAGCTTGGGTTATTTATTCACCCACTGATGAGTTAGTGTCTATGCATGGGGTAAGCCTCGGTCAAACAACGAGCAATATTGTAGAGTATAGTGTAGTTATTGAGTTATTATCTGAATCCATTTCATTTGGGGTTCGTAGTTTGATCGCTAGGTTAGATTCTGAACTTGTTTTATTACAACTGAATAGAGTATATGCAATTAGAAACCCCAATGTTGTTAAGATTATTTTTTAAAGTTCGTCTCTTGGAACGAGAATTTTATTATATTGAGTATCAACGTATTCCGAGAAGTTTAAACACTTTAGTTGATGTAGTAGCTTCTAGTGTGATAAACAAATATTTGCGATAAATTAAAATAGTACATCAAAATAACATTTGATAACATGTTAAGACAGATAACTGGAAATAGTAGTCATATCATAGCATAAAAGTAGTGTTTTCAAAAAATATTACATCGTCCTCGATCATAAGTTCAAAACGCCTCATGATCGGAAAAAAGTGATGCAAAAAATGATATAAGTCTACAATGTCAATCATCCACTATTTGTGGTGATGATCACGATAAAACACTGCAGCCCGCGCCACCCTACTCAGAAGTCTCCGGAACTGTCCTGGAACCCCGATAACATATCTTTGTAAACGAAGCGAAATGTCATCTATGGTCATCTCCGGAATATCTAAAGTTAACCACTCTAGATGGTTCTCTAAGTCATTGAGGGTCTCTGCTGTCTGATCCTGTGGTGGTGGTCCTGCAGCTGGATCTCTTACCTTCCCATCGAAGGGACAAAAAGTGGCTGGTCGATGCAGACCCACATCTGCATTTGGAATTTTGTAATCAGTTTTGGATGATTTAAAAAATAAAATAAAAATTAGAATAGAATATGTCAAAATGATTTTTACCTGAGTCATCCCACTGTGCTCCTGGAGGAAGTGACATCTCGTGATTGCCACGAAAATATATCCTTGCATACGGGAAATCTTCAATCTCGAAGACTTGGTTTTCCAACCAACTGAAGTAAGCTCGAGTAAAACGATCTACCTCACCACCCTCACTATGACGGGCAATCACTGCAACCCATCGGACCATCCGAGGCTCTTTGAATCTACCAGGGTCGACTGAGATGAGTTGTGGGGCAAGTGCAGGAATTCTCTCTAGAGAAAATGTGACCACAATTTCTCCATACCCAAAGTTTTTCAACTTCGTGTTCTTTGGTCTGGTTAGTTGGCCTTTGACATTGGCCAACACTGCCTTACACCAGTTGAAAATGGTGCCTCTAAAGCAATTAATAGCGGTCTGCATTTGGGACCTCGTAGCGACATGTGGAGCCACACTCCCACACAACCGGGTTACGGTAATTGCAACTAATTTCAGTTCGGGATGAATAATGGTTTTGATGTTTATACATTTATCTTTGGGGTTTGCTTCATCATTACATAATTCTTGCTGAAGGCTAGTGACAGATTGGCCACCTGCCCTAGCCTCGAACAAAGAGATTGGCTCACCTCTCTTTGATAAGCCAGTGAGAAAATATATGTCTTCTAGCTCAATTTCGAGCCGGTGGCCTCCAATTATAAAGCATTTCTCCTGAACATCCCATTTATTTACCAACCAGGTCAGTAAGTCTACATGAGCCCTCATACCCTGAATGGCCCAGAATTTGTATAAACCGAATTCTCTTAAAACGTGTAATGTGGGCGGATGTAACATAGCAACATCATCAACCTCTTCGTGCTCATGTTCTCTCCACTCAAGCATTATGGATATCCTGCAATGGACAAATTGAAAGATTAGAAGCAATTTGAGTGAGGAAATTTGGTTTATTTTGGAAGAAACATTCATTTTATTTTTCCTTGCGGTGCCTCCGCACTTTTCGCATAAAAATAGTGCTTAGATCCGCACACGTCTTATGCATAAGGTGTGGGACCATGACATTTTTTCCTTTGCAAAATTGTCAGGGTCCGCAGGTTCCATGTGTCTTACCTGCGGACCCCCAAGGGTGAATTTTTTAGCATATTTTCCTCCTAAAAAATCAACCTAAGCCTTAAATTGAGAAAATAAATGGACAAAAAGGAAGGTAAAGATGATGTGGATTACCTGGAACTGATGGTTTTCGATTCTGACAGGCGAATCTTTCGTAATATTCTCCAGAACGTTTTTTACCCAAATCTCTCAATTTTCACTCTAAAGTCAAATGGTAAAAATGATTTAGAAAAACTCCTTTTTATAAGATTTTTTGGATAAATGAAATGTAATTTTGTTTATTTTTCACTTTGAAAAGTGGTTTTCCGGATTATTTTTATTAATCATAAACATGTATGTTTAATTTTTTGAGTTTTTGTGCAGAATACAGGATTTATTGGGTGAAATGGTCATTTTGACGAAGGAGTATACTTTTTATCACTTTTTCGAACTCGTTAAAACTTACAGAAAAAACGAAGCTATGAGTACATTTTTATCACTTTTTCGAACTCGTTAAAACTTACAGAAAAAGAGAAACCATGGAGTCCTCTTTTAAGCCCTTTTCAGACTCTTTAAACACGAAAAGATTGCCGAATACTTGACTATTTGAAATCGTTAAAGGAAATGAACAGTCATCCTTTCAGTATAAGTTTACCCTTTTTCCGGACTGAGATGGATTATTTACGAAAAAGGTGTACGTTGACTAATCATGGTCAATAGAGTTCTCTCCTGTATTATTTTATCCTTTTTCGGGCTTGAGAGACTAAAATTACAAAAAAGTACACCCACGGAGTTTTTTTAAGTTTTTTCTTTTGACTCCCTAAAAATGAAAGACACCGAGTTTCTCCTATACTTGACTCCTTAAAATTTAACAATAAAGGACTTGTCGATTACAAACAGTAACGAACCACTCCTTCTTAGGGTTCGATTTTAAACTAAGTTGGACTCATTCGAAGGATGAGCTTATATAACAGGAAAATGTTATCCTCCTCAAGCTTGTCAAAAATAAAGAGGCACTTGCCATAAATGGTGGGGGAAAAGAGAGAAAATGAATCCATTTTTCACACTTTGTTTAAAAAGAAGTTTACCACTCTTGAACACGACACTTTTTATCGCACTTCTACCTGGGTTTGGAAAATCCTTTGCCTATCAGTTAATCAAACCATATTGAAAGTCTTCAGCCAGTTTCTGGGTATTAGCTTTAGGTCAATTGTTACCAAACCATTTGCAGTGTCGTTATGTGTTCAAGAGGACAATTCAAATAAACCATTCATTTGCAAACATATGTCTCCATTCGTGTTGACCATCCCTGAGTCAGTACTTGCAAAATATTTCTACAAAACTTGATCTAACGGTTTCGTGTCGTGGGATTTCCTACGACGGATCACTTTCTATCGATGACAACTCATCATCTAGGAGGTTGATCTAGAATCCTTCAGTACCTTGAAATCTGCATGCCTTAATGGCAGGTTTCTTGCCTTCGACAATAGGTTGCATCATTGACCTTTGATCGAACAATTTCGTGAAATGTTTGACTTTAGATCATTTATTCACATTTCATGGATTGTACTAAGTACTTTGAGAGCCATTGTCATTATTGGTGGTTTCTCTCACACTTGTTAACATTTCACATCATTGACTGGTTATCAAATGGTTTCTACCATGTTCGACTTCGACACAATCAATCGCATGGGTAGAATCATACTAGTTCGGGTAGTGGAAATCAAGACCTTGGATCTAGTTTCCACCATCCAGGCTGTGAGGAGTTTTATTATTCATTATGCAGTAGACTATTCATAACAGATGGGTGCATCCATAATGTGTCTACATTATTGATGTGATAGTAAAATCATTTCTACATTAGAACAAGTTTTAGTTAGTGTTTGATCTGAGTATGGGAATGCCTACCTCAACGATGATATATATACATATATGTTTTGCATTTGAATGTTTTTACAGGATTTTGACTGGGGTGTCCACAAGCTAATCCTCGAAATGATAAAGCACATCACTCTTCGAATACTCTCAGACTTCGCACTTTAGGGGGCAATATGTTACACTAAAAATTGTCACCATGACATTTTAATGTCTATATGAGTTCATCATTACTCATACAATACTCCCTTAGAAGTCTACAAACATCAAGTTCCTAAAACCAAGCCTTGAAATTGAGAGAAAAGCTTATAAAAGTCCTAAAAATACTTGTACCGCATTTTCTCTTAGTATTACCTATAGTGCCGCATCTATTTGTTCTAGAACATGCGGAATCGACCGCAAATTTTCTTCATTAAAGGTGCGGATTCCTGTAAAAGGTAAAGTGAAGGCGGAAGTAAAATTTGGAAGCCCAGCTGGTTGAATCTGGAAGCTTATGGAAGCAATTATTCGGTGGAAAGTTTGCTCCTTTCATGTAAATTCATCCCTCCATTAAAGGAACCTACCCCTTGGTATGTGGAACTTAATCCCTTGAAAGAGGATTCTATCCCCTCTTATTTGGAGCTGCAACCTCTTCTCTTTTGCTATAAATTGAGGCCATAGTTCAGCCTCAAGGGGAGTTAGGCTTTGAGACTTTTTGAGGAGAAATGCTGGAGAAACTCAGACTCTCTTAACTGATTGTCATATGGGAGTGATTACACACTCATGTGTATGTTAGTCGAGAGAGTGCAAAGGATTTTTAGAGTAGAGGAGACACTTGTTCCAGACCCCAGAAGGACCTGTACGACATCAAGGCAAACACGGTTGTAAGGCTCCTTTTTCCATTAAAGATAATACGAATGGATTATGTTTTCTCAATGAGTTGTTTATATAAATGGCTTATTTCTTGAATTCCTTGATAATCAAGATAGGTTTATGGTTTATGAATTAGTCTATATTATGCAGGTGCTTCTGATTCTTTCATGTTGTTGATTGCAGAACCCGAAAAGATACTTATTCAAAGTGACAGGAAAGAAGACTACGATCAGTGCTGGACTACAGGTAAGTCCTAAATCCTTCATTATAGATAATTCTAGATCAAATATAATCTAGAGAAAGTACTTTACATTTTTCTGTTTGTTTCTAGCTATCTGTAGGATACTCGGGAGATATGTCTTGTCCACAAGAACGATTTATCCGCCTAACAGTTCACTTACCTGGTTGGGTAAGAAGTGGGTGGACTATTTTTCCAATTGAAGTTGTAAATTTTGTTTTACACTAGTTGCATGCCCCATAGTTGGACTATTGTAAAAGGTGATATGCATAAATAAATCCCTTCAAATGCAACACTGTTTTGTTTAGAGAATTTTCATGCTAGGTTTGGCTTGATAGTCCACATGCTTATGAACTTTGTGAATGTACAAATTGTCGTTCATCAATTGTCTACTAGTTGTCTCATATTCACCGATATAATTATTTGTGTTGAAAATTATGTGTATGAATCTTGTTGTTAAGATTGCTTAAAGATAACTATGATTTGTAGGCAAAGCTAAACATCATGAAATTTTTTGCAGCAAAGTATTTATTTGTACAAGCTTAGTTTGAAGACGCCAAAGCAAGTTGATTTGTTTATGATCTCCAAGATGGGGTCAAGTTTCTCTTCAAGAGACGCTTCAAAATGAAGTGTTATTTGGGGACATGTAAAGATGAGTTTTAAGAGAATATTCAGATTCCAATCGTCACTATTTTTTCTGCAACATCGATAAGAATTACGGTTGAATTATTAATAGGACAACATGCCTTCATGAGGAAGAAAAGTGAAGTGCCTTGATTGGGGCTTGAAGGGAACCAATTGAAATTTTTACATTTCAATTGGGTTTTGGGATATTTATGAGTTATGACTTCTTTAATTTGATAACTGAAAGTGTTCTTTTGAAGACGAAAATATTTCAGTTGGGAGGTATGGTAAGGCACTCAAATTTTATCTCAAAAATAAAAGTTCTCAGAATGACGCGAAACCTGAACAACCACGTAATGCTCGACATCCTAATTCCAGCGCACTTCGTTTCGCGCGAAATGGACTCCGTATGCTCCCAAAAATGTGATCTGCTCGTTTGCACAAACATGCAAATTTTCAAAAAAGGGGAACCCAATCAACAGCCTGTATTGCTGACGTGGAAGCTGATTGGTTTGGTCAAGGATTGGTCAATTTTTTCTCCGTTGAATGGTAGGCTGTAAATTGGCAGCATTTGGTTTGTACGAAATGGTGGTTGGTTGGAAATTTATGATTGGGTTGGTGATGGTCCAATGGGAAGAGGACAAGTGGCTCGACCCAGGGTTGCCACATGCTGGCCCAACAGTGGAGAAAAATTTTGTTTAAGGACCAGGCAGAGGTCGGGGTTCAATTCCGCGACCTCCCACACAACACGCACAATGCATACCACCTCGGTTATCCATTAGTCCTTATAAAACTATGGATTCCATTTATATTTGAATAAGACCAATGTTAATGGCGGGGGAAAAGAGGGGCCAACCCTGGTCTATAAGACCACCGACTAGGACCACCGACAGGAGCTCTGACTTAAGCACGAGGTTTAAAACTCTAGACCATAGTTAATAACCCTTAATCATGTTTAATTATGCGCTAATATGAGATTAAGGTTAAGTGTCGGGTTATCACGCTTAATTAGCGCTAACCACCTTAATTAAAAATAATTGAGATTAGTTTGGCAGAGTCTGACTAAAACAACGGAAGTGCTAGTTTAACTGCAGTTAGCTCCAGTTTTCCAAATTTAACGAACATTTTCTAGGTGAAACTGATAGAAGTCATAACTAAGGTAGTTTTCGACCAAATCAGTCTCAGAAAGAGGCTAGATTAGCATTTTTGGGTCTTCTGGACTCATTGGTGTAGGTTTCAGAGGCATTGGAGCACTTATTGATGGGGATTTTATAGCTTGAAGTTTAAGGATGCCTAAGGCCACCAAAGGGTTAGGCCATATCTACTTCACTTGATTATCAATTGAAGAGCAAGAAGAGGCTAGATAACCATTCTTGGCCATTCTAAGTTCATTAGAGTAGGTTACAGGAGAAAAAGAGCATTGTAAATAGGTCAATTTGACAATTTGTGCATAATATAGAGGTCCAAACCATGGAAGCTGGACCAAGGAGATGTAGCATAGGAGGGGTGAACTCCTTCAACAAATACTTGTGTTAATGTTATGTATGGTGATATTCTGTACTTTATTTACTGTTGTTCAACTCTTGTTTTTTATGTTAAATTGATCACTAAATTGACATGAAAAACACTCAAGAGACCTAATGAATTGAAAGATAACTTGAATCCTTAAGCACATAAGAATCAAGCATGTTTAAAATCTGAAAGGGGAATTAGCAGAGAATTGCTAACATCCTCCATTCAGATAAAAAAAGAATTCTATTTTTTAAAAAGGCTTTTTTTATCTCAATCTACTCTTCAATAATGTGTTTGTGGTATGAAGTTTTCTACTTTTCTTTTAGAGTATGTTATGCCTTCTAAGAGGAGAAGTATATAAGGGCATTAAGGAATTAATACCTATTTCTTTCTTCTACTTCATAACCTTGAAGTTTTTCTTTAGTTATGGCATGGTAATAACTTCTTGTGCTTCTGTTGGTGTTTCAAATTCTTCTTCTTCTTATGGTTGTTGCCCCATCTCAACTTATAGGGTTGCAACAAGGACTTCTTCAATGTCTCCCCTTCTTTGTTCTTGTATTGAAGTAAGGTCCTCTTCTGTGTCTTCCCTTGTTGGTCCTTATGTAGCAACAAGGTCTTCAATCTCCATCTCTAACTCTAGTTTCCCAGAGCCTTGTTATTTCCCCATCACATCTTTTGGTTCTTATGTGACGTGAAGGGATTTTTATTCTTGTGCTATAACATGCTCTCCTTACACCCTGCTAGTTCTCGTGTGACAACATGGGTTTATTATTTTTCTATCTAATTCACAGGAATTGGGGTTGTATCCTTAGTGTATCTTGTTCTCTTCCTACCGATGTTACTATGTATGTAAACCTCTTTTTTTAATCTGCCTCAACCTATTTATCGAAGCCTTGCTTCCAATGATCTCCACATTAATGTCATGCATATCTTATTCCCATTGTGGAGTTTCAATATGGTATTCTTCCATCTTAGGAGTTGCAATAATTTCAACTTCTTATTCTATGAAAGTAGAAAAATTTATATTCTTCAACTTCATAAGTATCATCAATTTCTACTTTCAGAGTTGCAACATTTTCAGCCTCTAGAGTTGTAGTAGTTGTGGCCTTTGTAGTCGTATTAGGGCTCTCTACAAGTGGATATGCAACAATTGGAACTTTAGGCGGAGTTGTAGAAGTTACTTCTTTGAATGATACCCTTATTACAATGCTCCATACTCAACCTACCCTATGCAAGGTGTGCTTGACCACTAGCTTTATGAGACTATGATGTGAGAGGGAATCGCTAGGGTGGTCAAACCTTTTACCAAGTATAGGCATGGTTTGGATTGTCTTCTAAAGGAAGAACGACATGCTAACTACGTTGTTGTGCCTCAGGTGGTCCAACATCCTTATGTGCTGTAATTAGACTATCCCATGGCTTCCTTCATATGTGAAAGAACACTGCACCACAATGGATATGTCTCCCCATGTGCCTGGAACTGATCTCTGATAAAATCCGATACATTTCCTCACTAAACCCTCACCTAGCTAAAGGAATTTCTTCATGATTTCTATCTTTGATCTTATTATATAGTATCAACATTCTCTAGTTTAATGTATACCTGCAACCTCAACCATCATATATTCATGCACAAGCACCATTTTTCCCTTTAATATTGACCTATTTTCATTGGAATTCATGGTGAACTCCAACGTTGCATAATCATCGTATAGCTAGAGCTTTTGAACATATTCAATCCATCCCCCATTTAAAAAAATTACACAAATGCGATCATACACATGTAATAACAATGTATTTATTGTTTCCCTCAGTTCAGTGAGCCTCTCATTTTCACTTTCTATTCATATCTTAGTTCGTTCTATGGCTACAAGGTGAATTTCACAATTTGGTTGGGGGGGGGGTGTTGGTGATTTTGGTTTCTAATTATGTCAAGGGAATGATTGTTTAATATTGGGATTATGTCATTGGTCGATGGTGGTGATAATGAATGTATGTGATAAAATTATTGGTCAAATGATCTATGCTAAATAAATTCCATTCAATATGTTGTCAAGAGACGTGCCTTCTTACTTTCCATGAGTGGTAACTTTCTTTGATGTTGGTAGTAGAGTCATTTATGTCTCGTACCTTTGTTGTGTTGTGGCTCTAGCCTTAAAAATATAGATAGAATCCTTGTTGGATTGAGAATTGCAACAATGAGGTCATTGTGCCATATTTGAAGTCTACTTTAATCATGGTGTCCTGACAAGTGTTGTTTCCACTCGAATTGATAAGTGAAATTATGATAACTGAGTTGCATTGTCTATTGCAACAATTAAATTGTGATAGTGGAGTTGCAACAATAGAGCTATGGAAATGGAGTTGCAACATTATGAGTTGCAACAATGGAATTTCACCACTCAAGTTGCAGTAATGGATTTACAACAACGATGAATTCCTTCCCTACATATTTTGTAAAAAATATTAGTCCATGAGTCTCATAGGCAGAAGGATCATTTATTTTAACTTTTTTTTTTTTAACATGACAATTGTAAGCCTAGGATGGTTTACACATGACATGTACCCAATTTATGCCCTAAAGGGTTTTCATACATTGTAGTGATTCTTTCTTTTTGAAAGAATAAGATGTGAGAATGATTCAATTGATAGGGATCTCTCCCTTATGAGAAATCTCGAAGTCGCTATCTGGCCATCCATCATTTATTTTCCTCAATAAGGCTTCCTTTAATAAGGGTTTATGAGATAACTGACGCCTATGTTTTTTTTCCATCAAGGGAACTCTGTTCATTAATGGTATGAAGTTTGATGGCTCCATTATTATATAGTGTTTATCTCATAAGATCTAAGCCATCAAACACATAATTTTCTCTAAAATCCTTTAACTTAGAATCAAATAACAAAGTCATGTTTCCATCTTTAAATTTAATCTTATTGATGAAATTGTCATGCCACCAAAAAATTCAGTGTTGTATAATTGATGTCTAGTGTAAGGCAAACTGAAGGAGCTCATCTAACTCATTAACCTAGAGGAGCCTCTGATTCTGTGCTTCAGATAGGTCCACTCCGAGTTGTACTATTTTTCTAAGTGTCTAGATATTTGTCTCTACCAAAAAAAATATTATCTTATCATGTACTAATTCATACAAAGTGTAGTTAGTAGTCGTATCCGATTTAGTCTAGTGGTCCCATAAAGCTTCAACGAGTCATTCAATCAATCCTTGAGGTGTAATATGGTAGTATTGGTGATAATAGCCTCAAGAAATTTATTTGTCTGTTCCACTTGTGCATTGACCTACCGACGGTACTGTGTTGTGATCCTGTGCTTAATCTTGTATGTATCCATTAGATATTCAACAAGCCCTGAATTTAATTGAGTTCCTCCATTGGTATCTATTTACTGAGGTATCCCAAACTTGATGAAGCTCTCTTCATGAAGAAACTCTATTGCTTCTTACTTTTATGTGGTGAGGAGGGCCTTTCCTTCCATCCATTTTGTGACTTAATATGTGCATATTAGTGTTAAGGTTTGAAAACAAGCTCTTTTTGTCACTTTGTTATCCTTAGTTTGCCTACATTTTCTCTTATAATCCCATCATAGCTATAATTTCATAAACTTGTGTTATAATTTATGCACAAACACCATACTTGAGCTACAATGGTTACAACTAAAGAATTTAAAGGTAACCATGTCCACCTTTCTATAGTTTTGTATGTTTCTTTATGAACACAATTAAAATTGTTATGACTACATAAACTCACATATTTTGGAATTGCTCATTCTTTTTGTAGCCCAATCATAGGTTACCATATCTCTAGGTGTGATCTAGAAAAATAAAAAATCGAGGGATGTGGAAAAAAGTGAAGAGATGGTTTTCCACTTGCAGTTGCAGCTAGAAGACATTCACATCACTAGTAGAGCTCAGTCAAACAACCTTGTCAATAGTTCAAGTAGTGAACTGAGTAACATGGCAGAGTTTAAGTTTGTTGGTGATTGTTTACATTGTGCGGTGGATAAAGATCCTACAAAGAAAATATATTAAATCTTAAAGAGAGTTTCATGCTCTCGTCATGAATCTCTCAAATCATAAAATCACTCTTTTATTTCCATGAAATTTGAAAATTGCTATTTGTTCTTGAAGACTAGTAACAAAACTCTTGAGACACTTTAATATTTTATATTATAATTACTTATGTTCTTGTTTCTAAAGACAAGTCAAATGTATTGAAATAATTTTAGTTTAATATAGTTCACTTGTTCTACACTTATGATGAGTAATTAGTGGTATTGCTTAGAATTGTGGTGATATTTGTTTTAGTTGCTCTAGGTTCTATTTAAGCAACATGTGAACCAACGAGGAAGGACACCCTATGAGGAAACAAATTACCATAATTCTTTGCATGGTTAATATCTTTATGTTTCATTTCACTTTCATGAACATAGTAGATTAGATTATGGATGGATATGTCATTTCTTAATTATAATTGTTTTTGTTTAGTTTGTAATGATTACATCTCTATTTTCAATTAGAATAGTTTCTTCTCAATTAGTTATGAATTGGTTATTTAATTGGAACATAAAGCTAGAACCCTGTGTTACATGCTGGTGTAGAACCTTCAGTACCCTATTTCACTTGTCTCAATTTTATGATCAATATCTTAACAAGATAGATTAGCCGAGTTGAATCATAAGGATAAAGCCCTGTGTAACTTATTAGAGAAGAACCTTGCGCAATTTGTGGCACTTATCTCAATTTTTTTGTTGTTGTCAGATTTGCATAGATTAAAACTAGAAACTAAGTCCTTGCATCTATTGTGCCTTACACATCACAATCTTACCAACCCATATTGATGAATTAAATGTAACATAATTCTAGTGCAATTGAATTGACCGACATATTTGGTGTTGTTTCAAGGGAAGTGTACATAGGATTTAGTTTTTAATTTAGGTTTCTTTTGAATTACACAAATTTTGTAGAGGAGAAATAGTAAGACAAGAGGTAAGAACCTGTGAATCACCATTGTGAGGTTTCTCCAAAGCCCTAGTTGTTGCATATAAATATGATTATTTGCATGAGTAAGCACGATAAGTAAAATGCATGTACAGAGAAATAAATTCAAAAGGTAGATTCATTAGATATAGAACCACTTTAACATATCCATACCACCTCCACTAGTTCACGTGGTGCGGTAAGAACCACATCATGTATCCCACTTTGGTAGGTAGAAGAAGGTATCTTGGAGTACGAAGGTATGAAATTAGCGCTAGAGAAGAACCATCATCTTCAACATTAGCTATCATATTTCTCTCTCGTTCAACAGGAGAACAATTTGATGCACAAGAGCTTGAAATACCTACTAAATAAAATTAAGAAACTTCAGTGGGCAACCAATAATTGAAGAAATAGTTGAGGAAAATCCAGTAGATAATACATATTATTGTAGATCTGAAGAATAAATGGGTGAAGGAGAAGGAGAGATAATACCTCCTAATGGAACTGTAAATGGAACAATAATACTTTTAGGAGGTGGAGAGCGAGGTAATAGAAGGCCTCCACTAGAAGAGTATAAGATGGAGATAATTATAGTGAAGAAGATGCATTTGGTTTTCTTATTGAAGACACAAATATTAATGTAAATATGAAGAACATTTCTCCATCAATACTTCCAAATTTCCATGGTATGCGAACTTAGGACCTAGAAGCTTTTCTTTTTTTAATTTGGATTTCTTTGTAGAAGTTGTGATTCTTTACAAGAATATCAAAAATTAAAGTTATTTTTAGCTACATTAAGAGATGAGGCTTTAATATGGTTCATGGGATTAGAACAAATTCGATAATTTATTGGGATGCAATGAAACAAATTTTTCTAGAAAAATATAAATATTATTGTATTGAACATGATCTTAAGGAAATAATCTTCAAAACGAGTGAAAAAGAGTATGAAAATCTTGAAGATTTTGCAGAAGTATTTGTCTACAATGTTAGGAGAGAAAAGAAACATAAATTATGGTTTAACACTTTCAAAACTCTCTTTCTTTAAGGAATTAGAGATGAATGGATTAATCTCTTGAATTTGATGAGTAAAGGAGATGTATCCCAACTTACTTTTGAAGAAATTTGTGAACTATGCAAACATATATCATGAGTAAGAATGAAATATGGTAAAAGTACTCAAGACCTAACTACGCCTAAAGTAAATCTACATCCAGTATGGTAAGTAGAACTGAACTTAGCAGTTTATTAGAAATTTTAAAACTTATATTCTTGGAAATTTAACTGAAAAAAATTGACATGCTAAGAGTTAAAAACAAACAAAAGATAGAAAATGCAATGTTATTTTTTATTTTGTGCTAGATATAGAAAAAAAATCCTTTGAAAGAACACCCTTTTTATAACATTGAAACTTATGTCATTCGTGCAAAAAAACACACAAAAAAATATTGCCCATCTATACCTAGACTTATATTAGTTTATCAAAAGGATAATGGAGCAAACAAATCCTCATTAACAAATTTGTTTTGTAGCACCAAGAAGGCCTTGGAAAGCTTGACAACGAGGTACTATGCAAGATCTGTAACAACACCCCCTCATATTTTTTCTTAGGTCAATTTCATTGATTGGTGTGGTTCTTTATTTTGAGTAGGTCTCCTTCTATACTCGGGGAGATTACCCTATACGGTTATCCCTTGAATATGGCCATCCTCCCTTTAAATCCTAACACTCTACTACTGAGGGTTAAAATTTCAATTGGAAGGTGAATTTGTTATCTTGTAGTTACCATGTTTCCAAACTGGTATATATATATATATATACAATCCAGTAGTTCAATATTTAACAATTTCCCTAGTCAAGAAACCTCTAGTTGTGGGTCGTCTGTGGAGACTAAGCATATGAGTCAACTTCATGGTGATAAACAACTATGTTTAATATGAGGAGGTTGCATTACAAACTACAACCTCCCATCCACCTAGGTAGGTTAAACATAGAGGTTTGAATCATTATGCATGCAACTCATGATTATATGATTTCACATAGACTTCTACCAATTTGTGGCGATGGCTCTCTTTACTAACGACAAGATCCTTTCTTGTGACATCCTACCTTTATCTACTTTATTATGATGGTGATGAAGTTAGTTTGTATTGTAAAGAATGATTGCTAGCATCCATATTGTGGAACAACTAAATATCAACCAACTCTGCTTATTGATAGATGACACATAATTTACGTTAATGATGTGAATTATGAAGCAATGCAAGCACCATCCACCAATTATCCTTCCCATTTAATGGGTCTTGTTCTTATGAAATATATACACCATATTAGTGCTACTAAATTTGAACTTCACATGATTTCATAGTATTCATAGGTGACCTCTATCATGACTGTTGATTATAATACCCAATGGACCTGTGTGAATTTATTCCTTCCTAATAATTTGGTGGGGATAGTTCTACCTCTAGCCATAAAAAGTCTAGAATTCACACACCCAAACAAGGATTTGCAGAAGGCTACTACAATTTATTTTAACCAATGGAGCAACTCATGTAAATTACAAGGCACATTTAAAAACACATATAATGGATACTAGTGAGCTTTATTGGTGAACTCACTCATAAGCCACAAAACAACACGCTATTGTGACAACAATGTACCTCCCAGGTTATATTTTTTTGTTTGTTTGTCAAGTTTTCTGCGATCCTCCAGGATCAACCTGTGGCTTGAGGAGCAGCAACCCAGGGCATCTAAGCTGTAAAAGTCACCCGAGGATCGCACTCGGCCTGGTTCACACCAGCCCTTAGCTGACTGGAATTTTTTTTAGCATGTCACCTCCCCCTAGCGTAGGGCACAACCACCCCCCTTAAGGTTTGATCCCAGGTCGCCTTGTTGACGAGGCCCATCCTCAACCAATTGTGCTAGTGGGACTTGACACCTCCCATGTTATGTTAAATTGTCCCCATAACAAGAATAATTTTGTGGCATATTTTTAAGCCTAGTTTAAATTTACTCATAACTTTATACCCAACCAAGAATAAACA